>JAGPOY010005258.1:0-11693 GCA_018983105.1 Silene uniflora
TACTTATAAAGATGAGCTTTCATCTTTATTCTACCGATGTGGGACAAGGTTTGCACCCTAACAATCCTCCCCTCAAACCAAGGACCATCATCTTGAACTCGGACCTTGACCTCCTCGGAGAACTCCCACACCCTACAGCCCCAACTTGACACCTGCATCACCAAGTCTTGATAACCTCCCCTTAAACGACACACCATGTGTCTTACAGGCTCGTGCTACACTTGCGTACCAAACTCCTCTACATCCAATATACCCTGGACTGGGTCCGCATCCAGTGCCTCCGTGCGTCGCCCTGGAACCGCCTTTGGACTTATTATGGACCGCTTTTTATTGCCTCCGTTAAGACTCAGCCCACCACACATCGGGTCGCTGACGGTCTTATCTTGGACGGCCTGCCGTCTCACCATGTGAGACCAATGTCGCCTTACGCGAACATATTAGCTCTCCCTCGAGCTATAGGAGTTCCACGACTTATAGTGTACGTCCACCTCCAAGTCTTGGCCTGATGAATCTCTGTGTCTAGCCAGCCCAAGTCGAAACCTTGGGCTCTGATACCACTTGTTGTGCGGAAGCGTGAATACCTCGTGTTGGGCCTCTGCTATACCGGCGTCCACTCTACATAATAGTACGATATTGTCCGCTTTGGGCCAAGCCCTCACGGATTTACTCTTGGGCTCCTTCCCAAAAGGCCTCGTACTATTATATTTAGTGGGTACTTATAAAGATGAGCTTTCATCTTTATTCTACCGATGTGGGACAAGGTTTGCACCCTAACACAAACTGTAACATTTATTATTACTAGGATTAAAGATCTTCCGTACACAATGCGGATTATTGCTAGTGTTTTCAGCTAGTAAAAGCCATGGCAGTATAGGCTTCCATTGGCGCTTTATTAAGGATGAAACACGATTCCAAAAGTGACATACCGCTGAAAAATAAATAAAATCTTCTATGGCTTCCAACTTCATTGCAATGTTACCAAGAAGATCAAGAGGCAATCTCGACCAATCCACTGGAGCCATGATCTTGCAAAAAAAAAAACAAGTTTTCAATCTAAAAAACAATGTAATATGAATAACAAACATAATATTGGTAAATAGGAATAGTAACACATAATATTGGTGTGAAAGAAGAGCTGCGGTCTAAGAACAAAGCTTGTCTACGATCTAACAACATGACGGTAAAATTAAGGTAACAAGACATACGACATGTTGGCAAGGTAAGGGAGTCGGATGTATGCAATGTACGGGTATCTACGAACTGCATTAGAATTGAAACATCACAGAGGAATATAAACAGAAGGACCAAAATAAACAAAAGGAAACACAAATTGAAGCAAATTTAACAAACACAATGATTCAACACAGTTAAACATGGAGCAAAAAGTCAAAAACAAACTACCTCAAGATGTTATGGAAGAAGGTATGCCGTGTGTTTTAGCTAATTCGGTTCAAGGTTCAATATGTACGTTCAATTGTCTAAGTTTAACTATTTATAGGTGTTTTAAGGTTCTTCTTTTCCTTAACTCAAATTACCTTTACTTTTTCTTTTTTTAGGAAAGTTACCCCTAAGTATATTTTTTTTTTTTGGTGCAAATGAGGGGCAAGCCCCCAAAAAGAAACGAAACTAATTAGCTATTACACGGGGGATAGCCACCCCAAGAATATCTTCACGTAAAATAGTACGGAGCTCACTCGGTGGATGTTCCACTAGCGATTTAGTAAAACTTGAATCTACTCCTTGATTTGCGAGCCAATCCGCCGCCCGATTAGCTTCTCTGTAGCAATGCTTCAACTCTACTTTCCACCCATTCTCGGAGATAAGTCTTTTGCAGTTTAGAACCAAAGGACGTAGATAATTACTTACCAATTGATCTTCATTAACTAGCTTAACACACGGAGAATTATCCATATTGACAAGAAGCTTTTTAATGTGTAATTCTCGAGCCCTAACCAACCCTGCTTCCAAGGCTTGTAGCTCGGATTTCATCGAAGAGCAGAAACCACCCGAAAAATAAAAAGCTTCCATAAAATTACCTGTGTCATCTCGGAATATACCGCCGCCCTGGATTACCTTTAGATGCCTCATCCGTATTTAGGAGTATCCAACCATAAGGCGGAGGGTACCACCTAATAAAAACTTCGCTTTTTCCTAGTCCGGGTTGAGGAAGAAATAAAGAAAATTTATCGAAGGCATGCTTGGAGGTTGCAAATTGCTGGAGTAAAAAACTTCAAGGATCAATAGGATTATTCTCGGATTTTCCAAAAACAATATTATTGCGGCATCGCCAAATCCACCAACAAGCAAGTTATAGCGAACTTCATTGACCAATCCTCCGAAGCATTAGAAACACTATTGCTTGCGTTAAGAAGTAGCCAATCAATATATGTCGAGTTGTAAAAATAGTTATGTGAGACCAAATTACTTACTTGGCTCCAAATGTTATGAGAGACGGGACACAAGCGAAGGAGATGATCTGAAGTTTCCTCTTCACTGTGACACCTGGGGCATATAGAGTCATTCCCCATTCCGCGACGAACGCGATTAACATTATGCATAAGTCTACCATGAGTTGCTAGCCATAGGAACATACGAATACGTTGTTGGACCGGTAACCGCCAAATGACCCGCCACATGGGTAACTTGGGTTCAGTATCTACTTCCGAGATTTTAATAATAGCAAGGGCTGACCTTAATGAAAACCGACCAGAGTTCGTTCCTCGCCAATATACCGTATCCTCAAGGGTCGGGTCCGAGCCAAGCGAGTAAGCTGCTATTTTTTACAATTCGAGTTGAGGTAAATAATTTGCAAAGATCTCCCATTTCCATCCCGAGGATTCATCCCACATTTCACTAACGGTGGCGCCAAGAATACTAGTCGGGATAGGAGCAATAGCTTTGTCCGAAAGATAACCATCGTCTATCCAACAATGGTCCCAAAACAGAGTACTTCGACCGTTGCCGAGGGCCATAGCCGCGCCAGTAGAAATGGTACGAGTTTGGGAGGTGATGCCAGCCCAAATATGCGACATATTACTCTTGGGCTGGAACATATCCACGTCACATCTCCCGCTACAATATTTGAAACGAAGAACTCTTGACCAAAGTCTAGTGTGTTCAGTTAGGACCTAATACCCGAGTTTAGTTAGAAACGCGGCATTGGCCTGCCTAGTCGAACTAATTCCGAGGCCACCTGAAGACTTTGGGCGTTGAACAGCTTCCCATGAAATCAAATGGACCGGTTTTTTTATCCTCACTACCTGCCCATAGAAACCGTCTAGATTTTCTATCAATTGAGTCACATATACCGACCTCGGGATTTCGGCCGACTGCATTGAATAATTAGCAAGTGTTGATAGTGTAGACTGGAGGAGCGTTGCACGTCCAGCCAGTAATAGCCTCTTTGTCGCCCACCCTGCTAACCGCTTATTAACCTTTTCTTCTAAATGGGAGTAAGTACTTCGGGTTATACGGCCATTAATTGTTGGAACTCCGAGGTAGATGCCCAAATCAGCGGTCTCCTCAAAACCAAGAACATTGCTTACCAAATTTTTAACAATCAGAGGTGTATTATTAAAGCAAAATACTCTAGATTTTGAGACACTCACTTTTTCTCCTGAGGCACGACAAAAATTATCGAGAACTTGTTTAATAGTTTGAGCTTGTTCAACCGTTGCTTCTCCGAAAAGAACCATATCATCAACGAAGAATAAGTTATTAATAGCTGGGCCGTTTCGACAAACTGAAATGGGACGCCAATTGCCCGCTCTAAATTCCGTGTCAATAGCTTGTTGTAATTTTTCTAGAAACATCACAAAAAGATAAGACGATAAAGGATCACCTTGTCTTACACCTCGTGTAGGGGAGAACTGCTCAGTCGGTTCACCATTCCATAGAACTTGCATTCTAGGGGATGTGACGCATTCCATAATGGTGTCACGAAGTAGGATAGGGAGACCCATATCAGTTAGATTAGCTCTAATAAAGTCCCAACGAAGACGATCATACGCTTTTTCAAGATCAATTTTAATGGCCATGTATGATGTTTTCCCTCGTTTCTGCCTCATAGTATGATTTACTTCTTGGAAAATAACAATATTGTCCGTAATTTGCCTACCCGGTACAAAGCCACTTTGGGTCTCCGAGATGAGAAAAGGGAGAACCTTTTTTATTCGATTAGCCAATATCTTGCTGATGATCTTGTAAGCTACATTACATAAGCTTATTGGGCGAAATTGCGATACAAACTCCGGTCCTGTAACTTTAGGGATTAGTACAATATGCGTGTCATTCAATCCTGCCGGTATTCCTTTCCCCTCGAGAGCATTGATGACCATCAGACAAAGTGACGATTCAACCACTGACCAATGTTTTTGATAAAATAAGGCTTGAAAACCGTCCGGACCCGGAGCTTTCAGAGAACCCATATTGTGAATAGCCTGCTGTATTTTCGCTATAGTGTACGATTTATTCAGCCATTCCCAGTCCGAGTTAGAATAATCTTGGAATAAGCCAAATGGAATTTCCGGTACATGGACATAAGAGGTATCAGCTATATACAGATTTTTAAAATACTCCACCACCAAGGTTTTAACTTCAGCTGAGTCTTTTGTCCACTCGCCTGAGTCATTACGAAGTGATGAAATTCTGTTTTGCCAGCGCCTTACCAAAGTGCTAACGTGGAAATACGATGTGTTTCGATCCCCATCCGTAATAAATTCAATACGAGATTTTTGGTAATACAACTCTTCCCTTTCAAGGACTAAGTCAAGTTCTCGTCGAAGCTTTGATTCAAGAACAATATCTCGTTTCTCCCTAGAAACAACAAGCTTCTTCTGGCAGCCTTCAATGCGATTTAACAGGGACCTTTTTTTCCTAAAAATATTTCCAAAAACCTTCTCATTCCATTCTTGTAAAGATCTCGACAAGTCCTCAAGACGGTGAGGGAAGAGGCCAGCTCATGGCCATTTCTCGGCAATGAACTTCTCGAATAATTCGTGGGTCATCCAGGCAGCTTGAAAGCGAAACGGTTTCTGAACCGAGTTTAGAGGAGCAAAACCGTTAGGTGCTATTAATATAGGACAATGGTCCGATTGGAATGCAGGTAAATGACGAACGCTAGCATCTTCATAAATTGATCCCCATTCCGCATTACATAAAGCCCGGTCAAGTCTTGCACTTTGACGAGTTTCAGGTGAGTTACCACGTGCCCAAGTATGAGCCGGACCGGAGAATTCAAGTTCAAGAAGTTCACAATTCTCAATCCAATTATTAAAGTTCTCACATCTTTTCGCCATACTCGAATTACCCCCATGGCGTTCTGTTAACGATCTTGTTTCATTAAAATCCCCTGCTATTAACCATAAAGCTTGCCTATTTGTAGGGTCGGGGCTAGCATAGACCGCAGAGAATAACCAAGGAATACCCCCTGCCCGAGAGACCTCAAGCGTAATAAACTGCGTATGTTCATAAACTAGGACAACATTCACAATATCGGTCCTCCAGTACACCCATATTCCTCCACTAAAGTTGATTGCGTCGACACGAGAATGACCGTCATAGCCAATAATTCTTCGAATATTTTCCGCATGATCTCCACCCATATGGGTTTCGACCAAAGCAAGAACAGTTGGTTTATAAGTTTTTACTACTTCCTTTAAAGCAGCAATTTTATTCTTACTTTTAGTCCCTTGTATATTCCAGACCATACAAGTGATTGGGGTAACATTGGGCATAAGATTCGGGATTCTATCAGACATAATAACTGGTAAATAATGTAAAGTTGATAGATAGGCTCTGCTTACAAGTGAGAGCACGTCATTAATACTCCATGGTAGCGACATCTCCACTATGAGAGATGTTGGGTCCTTCAGTGCTTGCTCGAATTTGATGTCCATGGTCAGAGATTCCCCGACCATCACCCCCAAAATTGGTGCCACCATCCCCTTCCACGGGGAAATTCTGAAGCTCCTCGAAGGCGGGATCATTATTATCTGGGAGAGCTCCTGAGAATGGCATGTTATTGGGAGGTATGTTTCGAGAACTTTTGTGAATTGAAACGACATGGATACTCGTCTCAGGCGGGATGTTCTCGCTGCTCTGTTTTTCGGCTACTGGTAAAGATTTATTAGCCTGGGTAATTTCTTTAGCTTTACTGGTAGAATGTAGATTGATAATATTTTGGAGTATAGGGTTAACTTGGTTTTTGGTAGATATACTAATATTATTATTAGTATTATTATTACTGATAATATGCTTGTTATTATTGGTTTTTTTATAAGAGGGTTTAGTGACTCTAAATTGGGAATTAGGAATATTGGTGGATTTGTTTTTGGAAAGAATCGTTTGATTGTTATTTGAAATATTGTGAATAACAGGAGGAATATTTTGTGGAGTAATAATAGGAATAGGAGATTGAGTTACGGTTGACTGGGGAAGGGAATCAACTGATTTTGTGCTAGAATCTTTCGAGTTCGAATTTAGAACATCGTATCTTGACCCGGAATTATTTTTTCCAAAGTTGAAGATACTTGCAGCACCAGTTGCGGTATTGGTGTTGACTGGTTTATCAGTTTTAGCAGGAGTTCTCCGGCGTGGTGGCTTTTTAACCATCATCCACTCGCCGAATTTTTCTGCAGATTCTGGTGCCATGAGATGGGGACCAACAGCAACCGACTGAGCATCACCCTCCACTGCCATGGAGTCGTTGCTATCATCAGTAGTAGTAGCACTAACAACTAAATTTTTATGGCAATCCTCTGCAGCATGTCCTATTTTTCCGCACTTAAAACAAATTGATTTAAGACCTTCATATTGGATACGATAGATTTTTCCATTCAGCCAAAACTTTGAAAGAAGCGGTTCATCAATATTGACTTCAACACTCATCCTTATGAATTGACCACGTTCCGCAAGAGCGGTATTTTTATCAATTCTAACTACTCTCCCTATTTTTGCCCCAATTTTCCTAAGGAATCCTTCATTGAAGTATTCGACTGGCAAATTAGGAATACGAACCCATGCAGTGATATATTTGATGGTATCTTCTGAGGGAACAAAATTTGGAACCCATTTGCGGATGGTAATATAATGATCATCTACCATCCATGGACCTTGTGTTAGAACGTGTTCATACACTTGTAGGGGCGAGAACCTAGCAACATAGTATGAATCACTGATGTCAATAAGGGTTAACTTTCCTTTGATTGCCCATTTTGCAGTAAGTTTGCGTATTAGAGCAAGATATCCAATTTTCTTGTCGAAAACTTTGATAATTAAAGCGTGCCTCCATGGTTTTCTGAGATGAATTTTCTCCTCTTTAGAGAGGAGAATTTTTGGACAAGATGAAGAGTCGTCATCGTCTTCACTATTGTCCACATCGGAATCAATGTCGATGTCAAAATCTTCATTAAGAGCATCGACTAATTCTGAACTGATGCCAGACTGATATCCTTGGACTTTATCACGGAAAGACAAAGGGGATGGAGTCGGTACCATATTTGAATGATTTGGACTTTGATTAATCAGAGTTATTTCCGCATTCAAATCCATCGGAGTTGCCATCTCAGAATTTTGGAATTCGCTAATATGAATGGTCTTTCTCTTAGCATTTTTCTATAGTGGAGGAAACTGGTCACTCGGAGTCATAGTCGTATCTGTTATCGGTGGGTTATGGTCAATGCCAGAATTTTCCGGCCGACTGCCGGAGTCAGTCGATTGCATAGAGGTGAATTTTTATAGAGAGAATTTTTAAAGGAGGAAACGTTATAATACTACACAAGTGAAGAATGTTGATTATCGTAGTATTATTGATAAAATCGTTTGTGTGTTGTCAATACAATCGATAGTCTTTATATATAAAGACTCGAATGTAAACCTAATATCTCTTATTAGCGGTAACATTATATGATAATATCAGTATTATTCCCTACGATATATCATGATACCGTATTTCCTAATTATGAATATGTCGATATCTCGACAATATCCCGATATCTCCCAACAAAGTAAGTTAGAAATTGAAAATAGCTTGGAATAAAAAATAAATTAATTACATGAATTTGAATTTACAAATGCAATGCTAAAGTAGAATGTATTTGTACAATCTTATCTTTTTAAATAGAGAAACATTTAACCCCTCCTTATTAACCCAAGTCATCACTTGCAACCTTTTTTTCTTTTTCTTTTTAAAAAAAAATGTAAACCTGGGACCCGCATAAATGTATCTTTATTAATTTATGGAAAACTAACCTCCATGTTTAATGTTCTCCTTCTTCATAGAATAAATTCACATGACATCTACAAACCAAAAGAAAAAATTATGATAGGCAGATTTAAGAATAAATACACGAAAATTAGTTTTTTTAACGTCTAAAAAAAAGAAAATTAACATGAAAATCAAACCAAAAATTATAGATCTACTTTCAAATTTACAATGACGAAAAAAATATCACAATTTTTAAATAAAGAAACGAGCTAAGAAACGATAAGCAGTGAAATATAAATTATTAAATTCGGATAAATTTTATAAATAAATAAATAAATCTTCATATAAAGTGACGAAATCAAGAAAAATATAGAAATTAATAAAAGAAGAAAATAAAAAAAATGCAAAAGTAAAAGAACATTTGATTAAATTGCAGAAATAAATTTAACAAGTATCTTTACGGGGCAAAAATTCAAGGAGTGCTAAAAAAGGCATAAATTCGCTCGATATATGATTGCTTTTTTAATGTGTTGAAACCAAAAATAATAATTTTACATGAATAAGATGGAAAGAGATGGATAATTTGACTAGGGAAGAAGAAAAGAAAGGGATGAATGGTGGAGTTGTAAGCGGCGGAAGTGAGGTAGGTAACTAGGTATATTATGAGGGTTTCTATGAAAATGATTTAATACAATTATACAGTGGGCAACAAGACTACAAGGAGTTAGTTAAGTGAGGATTTTAGGCCCAATGCAATTTCGTCTTTCCGTCCCGAAAAGATAAGGTACTATATAATCTACGGAGTATATATGTGAGAGTCGATAAGCGTCGATAATGAAAAGTATAGTACTCTTTCGACTTATCGTACGTCTATTTCCTTTTTTCCGTTTGGACATACCCATTTTTTAATCTCCCCCTATACAATTTCACAATATTTATTTTGTACATAAGGTATATCTGTTTTAAGCAAGAGGGGTCAAATGAGTAAAAGACAAGAAATAAGTTCTTAGGGACTATCAAAAGTAATTGTTCATATCTGACCGTTTTATTCTTAGGACGGGTATTCCCGTCTTAAGAGAGACCAATTGATTGTTTGATACGTACGATCTCTCATAGTGGTTATTTCTCCTATTTAATTCTTTTTTTTTACTCCGTAGTTATTAGTGTTTTTTATTAGTAGTTTCATAATACTGTTAATATATATACATATACGAGATTGTCTTATCGAATATCCACTTTTAAAATAATTTAAAAACTACTATTTCGGCCATTTTATAAGAATAATTAACCTACAAAGAACGGTATTTGAAATCATTGGTAAAGTGGGTCGTAACTCCACAAACATTCGCCTTATAAGTAGGTATTCAGTAAAACAATCTCATATTAAGAGTATTGCAAGATTACCAAGAAAATACACTAATAACTAACAAGGGGGCGGTAATAAATAGAAAATGCATGTAACCACTTCTTATGCGAGACGTCTTACAGTAATAGTATTGTTAAACCGTCTCATAGGAGAATTATTGACGGGTCACAATTGTTTGTTTAGGTAGGGTATATGAATGGAATATGTTTACAAATTTTTTTATACATAGCGTTATTTATAGTGCGTCTTATATATTCAATAAAATGTATGAAGGATATAATGTTATTGTTTACATTTTAATTGTTATATATTGATATGTAATATTTTGCGTTCGAATATTTAACAATTCGACTAACTCATTTTATGAAGTGTACGAGTCACACTTTTTTCATTTTGTCTTGTTTCACCAACAAATAACAACACTATCTCTTATCCATTATATAATTTAGATTTATTTTTGAAGTGAATTTTTAGTACCTGTCATGTATGTGGCCTTTAAGGGTACTTATGTTTGGTTAACTATACATTTAGCCCCGAAAAAGACACTTAAAAATTCGGTTGAATATATATAAAAAAATGTAAAGAATCTGGTGAATAATGAGAGAGCGTATGTTATATTCTTATATATACTAAATGAAATCGTGATTAAAATTGACGTTTTCAACGTGCACGGGTCAATTTTTTCATTTTGTTCATGCATAGTTTATACAAATGTGTATGAGTTAGACTAAAAATAGTTTTAACAACTGCACGGGATTACAGCTATTAATTTAGACATGCTCATTTTTACTAATTTTGTGTTATTTTTCATCTGAATAATTTCTCATATATAAGTTGGGTTTGTAGCAAGCCAGAAACTCAACTTTGGCTAAGCAAGACGACGTATCGAACTACTTGACCAATTGACTTCCATCCAAATAATTTGATTTCATCTCATATGAGTTGGTGTCTTTTTTAAGTTGCCCGAGTAACAAGACAAAGTAGGGACTCAAATTTAGCTAACAAGAGGGGAATATCATTCAACAACAATTACTCAATAAATTAACTCTAAGGCATCTTTACGCTAATTGAAAATTACATTTATAGATCTAAAATCTTAAATATTATTTTATAACTCAATTTAATCGATTAAAGAAAACATAATCTTGAGTTTTGATATTTTTTAATTTACACGAGTATTTACTCAATAAATTAATTTATGTAATAATTGTATAATGTATTTGGCGATTTTACACGAGTATTTGTCTTAGGGTGTGCCTAAATTCTATATTTCTCTATTCTATCCATTTATATCTCCGACTCTCATCCATTCCCTCCATTTTTTAGTTCATTTTAGCTCTATTACCCCCTTAATAATTATTCTCTTAATAATTACTCTTATCCCAAGCAAGCTCTGAAGGTGATAAAGTGAGGAAAGTTCATTCCTAAGTTTAATCTCCACCGGCTTTCGTTAACCGGCGAACTGAACCTCTTGAACCAGTTAACCAAACCGAAAAAAAACTGGTTAAATTCGGTTCGAATTTTTGCCGATCGGTTCGCTTAACCCCTTTGAACACCCCTAATACTAGGTACTCGGCCTAGCAAAATTAACTCAAACCGATAAATCGACTAAAGTTATTTGATTAACAACGGAACGAACATTCAATATGAGTAACCAAAATAATACGGAGTATTTTTTTTTTCTCATAAAAGTACTCTCATTTTTTAAGAGTTTTCATCACGAATTCTTTATCATCATACATATATTAATCTTCTAATTCAACTGCTTACATGGCATTGTAATTTATCATTACATATTACGTGTCAATATGGCAGAGAATAACACACATTAATAATCAAAATAAAAACAGAAGAGGATATCAGCCGTTATTTATGACAATGCCATTAAGAGTTCAATTTTTACAATCAAATAATGACTTGCTATATAAAGATCACGCAATTCTCTCAAGTCTCATATCCCTATAGTTCAATCTTTCTAATTTTAATATTTTTACCCTTAATTAGTGGTGATAATAATAAGTTAATACACCTTTGATTATTATTGGCAAGAAAATACTCCGTATATGTTCTTTTTCGGACAATTATTGGCAAGAAAATACTATTCCAGAAACAACTATACTG
>JAGPOY010005259.1:0-11787 GCA_018983105.1 Silene uniflora
GGAAATACACTTGACTCATAACGGTGTTGTGAATTGTGTTTACTTGTTGGCGTATCATGTGATCAAGTTGTGAACGTTAATTGACATGTGACTATGGACTATGCAATGGATTTTATATTTGTTCAGTTATTGATATACATATTGTGTTGCATTGATATCTGTTGAGCATTTCATATGCATTGGAGTTGGAGGATGGTGTGGTGGTGACGGTGTGGTGATACGATGTGATGTTGTGATAAGGCCCAGGCGGGTTCTGCAGGACCTTACCTGGTGTCCTCAGCCTTTGAGCTGGTATATCGACGACGGTCGATTGTTGTGTCTACCGGGGATCGGTATGGCCGGGAGTTTCGGGTTATGAGTTGAGATGAGATGGTGGTGGTGATGGAGGAGCATGCATATCATACATATTTGTTGCATTGTATTACCCTACTCAACCTCGTGGTTGACCCCGTGTATTCGTGAACACCTGTGATGATCCAAATATTTGTGAGCAGACTTGACAGGTTTGTGAGATAGGATGGGAGCATGATGGGCGTGAGGCACTGGATCAGAAGACCTAGTAGTAGATCATTATTTAGAAGACCTTCACCTTTAATTATGTTTGTTCCGCTATTAGTTCTTTTGTAGTTTGATGTAAAGCAAGTTGTAATAATTAAGTTAAATAAGTATATAAAATGCCTTGGAGTTTGGTTTGTTATTCACTACCTCGGGAAACCGAGATGGTAACAGTCCGGTTTATTAGGGAATGCCTTGCTAAAGACTCCTTAATAAATCGGGGTGTTACAAATAAATATGATGTATCCTGGTTGTTCAAAGGTAGAGTAATATACACAAAACTGTTTCCAAATTCTTTGTGTCTTGCGTTGTTTAACTTGGCATCAGAGACAGGTTGTCCGCCGTTGTCTGTCAGTCATCATGACCAAAGATGGTGATCCCAAAAATAAAGATAAAGAAACCAGAGTGTCTATTAGTCCGTATTTTTTGTCGACCAGTGACAAACCGGGAGACAAAATTATTCATGTCATGTTAACAGGTGATAACTATGATGAATGGTCCGTCAAACTTCGTGGTGCCCTTCGATCCAGAAAGAAGACCGGTTTTGTGGATGGCACAATAAAGAAGCCTCAAGCGAAATCGGAAGATCTTGAGGATTGGTATATGGTGAATGCGATGCTGGTCTCGTGGATATTCAATGTCATTGAACCAACGTTGGGTTCGACAATAACTTATGTGGATGAAGCAAAGGCCTTGTGGGACGATATTGAACAGAGGTTCAATGTTGGGAATGGACCAAAACTTCATCGGGTCAAAAACGCAATTTCTGCGTGTAAACAATGGGAGAAGGAGCCCGTGTCTGATTACTATGGGCGATTGAAACGTTTGTGGGATGATCGTGATAAATACGATCGCAATCCGACTTGTGATTGTGGTGGTTGTACCTACAACATCAATAAGAAATTAGATATGAAGCGTGATGAAAGCAAGCTACATGAGTTCCTGATGGGACTCGATTCAAAGTACTCCACGGTTCGTTCTAATCTATTATTACAAGAGCCTCTTCCTTCTCTTAACAGGGCTTATGCCACGATAGTCCAAGAAGAAGGTGTGAGAGAGGATGGTGGAAGCACGTCCAGTGGGCGTGGTGAAAATCGGTCAGAGCCAATAGGTTTTGCTGCTCGTTCTGATCAGAACCAGTTGAGTAACACTCCTCGGTATGAGGGGGTGGACGATACACAGGAGACAAAGATAGAGAAGTAGAGTCGTCACGTCCAAAGTGCGACAAGTGCAATCGTTGGGGTCATGTTAGAGCAAAGTGTTTTGATATTATTGGTTATCCAACTGGTTGGAGAGAAAAAGGTAAGCAGTCGGGCAACAACTCTTATTACGGAGCAAGCCGTGGTGGTGGACGTGGTAATGGTGGAAGTTATGGTCGAGGAAAGGCACACAATGCTCGTTCCGGTGAAGAAGGTGAGGTCACAAAAGAGCAGTATATAAGCGTTCCTAAGGATCAGTGGGACGCATATGTCAACAACGCGAAAGGACCATCTACAGCGAGTACTAATAATCGAATGTCTGGTAAGACAAATAATGCACTCTGGTTGCTAGATTCGGGTGCTACGCATCATATGACGGGTTGCTATATTAAAAATATAGAGCCTTTTATGGTGACTTTACCAAACGGGAAAAAGTGTAAAGCAATCAAGGAAGGCGAGGTTGAACTAGGAGGCAGTTTGATCTTGAAAACGTTCTCTTTGTCCCTGAATTTTATTGTAATCTTGTGTCGGTATACAAGTTGAGTGTTGACCTTGATTGTTCAATTCAGTTTACTAAGTCATCTTGTGTTATACAGAACCGCGCATCGAAGACGATGATTGGAACATGTGAACAAAGTGGTAGGCTATATCTTCTCCAACGTTCAAATAAGGAAGCAAATGGGGCTCGAAAGCTGGAGAATGAGGCAGAAATTTGGCACCGTAGGTTAGGTCACCCATCAAGGAGAATAGTTCAATATTTATCTTTTGTTAGTAGTAATAATAAACATTGAAACGATCTTTGTGACGTTTGTTTTCGTGCAAAACAAACGAGAGAAAAATTCAATATTAGTGAAAATAAAGCTACTGCTATTTTTGGGGTAATTCATTGTGATTTGTGGGGTATTATCGTATACCGTCTTCTTGTGGCAGCTATTATTTTTTAACGATTGTGGATGATTATTCCCGGGCTGTTTTGGTTTATCTTGTTAAAACCAAAAATGAAGTGTCTCAATTACTGAAAAATTTTGTCGTAATGGTCAAACGACAATTTGGTGTTGATGTAAAAATTGTGTGTACCGACAATGGTACGGAATCTACATGTTTAAAATCATACTTTAAGGAAAACGGTATTATTCACCAAACAACTTGTGTGGGTACCTCTCAACAAAATGGTCGGGTAGAGCGTAAACATCGTCACATATTGAATGTAGCTAGAGCACTTCGGTTTCAGTCAGGTTTACCGGTTCAGTTTTGGGGCGAATGTGCTTTAGCGGCTGGTTATTTGATTAATAGAACACCCTCTGTTTTATTAAATGGCAAAACTCCATTTGAAATGCTATTTGGTAAGGCACCTGTTTATGATAACCTACGTACTTTTGGTTGTCTCTGTTTTGCTAAACATTCTCGACGTGATGGTGATAAGTTTGCTCCGCGTAGTCGGCGATGTGGAGTCGAAAGAATATTTTGTGTCGAGAGATGTCGTCTTTGACGAAAATGTTTTTCCGTTTATTGACCCGACTGTTTCAGCCCAACCCGAGGTCAGACAAAGTGTAGAGGGAGGGAGTGATCCTGAAACAGAGGTTTTGTTGGGTGCTATACCTCTTACCCGTGAGGAAGAGCCACCAACGGAGATTGGTGTTGGTGCAGGTACGGAGGGTGACGTGTCTAGGGTGCAGGATGTGGCAGAAGGTATGGAGAGTCGTGAGGCGGAAGATGCCAGCGAGTATGGCAGGGGAAAACGAGCTCATATACCATGGTCTCCATATAGTGAAGATGAGTATGTTACAGGTACTGTGCATGTGTCACCTAATGTCGAAAATAATAGCCTTCCACCACGTTCCTCGTTCTCGTCGTTGTCCGGACCGGTAAACCGGACCGTCCCGGACCGTCCGGTCCGGTCCGGTCCAGACCGGATACATGCCGGTCCGGTCTCCGGGTCCCCAAAAATATGGTGACCGGTCTCCGGTCCGGTCCGGTCCGGTCCACATAAAAAAAATTAACTTAGTTTGCCTTCTAAAGTGGTACCGGTCCGGTCCAAACCCGGTAAAAACCGGACTTAAAGGGTTCCGGTCCGGGCCCCCTTTTATCCGGTCCGGTCCCCGGTCTTGGGTTAGGAGGTTGGCCGGTCCACGGGTTCATCCGGTCCGGTTTTGGACCAGTGAACACCCCTAGTCGTCAGGTATGTCGTATCCTTTAGCACATTATGTTGGTTATGATAAATTTTCGGATCGTCACCGCTGTTTTATGAGTGCTATTGATGCTTGTGTTGAACCTAGCTCTTATCGTGAGGCTGTTGTGGATGAGCGGTGGTGTGAAGCGATGAATGCGGAAATTGATGCTCTTATGCGTAATGGAACATAGGTTCTTGTTGATCTCCCGCAAGGTAAGAAAGTAATTCGAAATAAATGGGTTTATAAGGTAAAGTTGAAGGCTGATGGATCGATAGAGCGTTATAAAGCTCGTCTTGTGGTATTTGGCAATAGACAAGAAGAGGGAATTGATTTCTCTGAAACATTTGCACCTACTGCTAAAATGGTTACTATTCGTGTTTTTCTAGTTGTTACAGCTCCTCGTCAATGGGAATTGCATCAGATGGATGTGCATAATGCGTTCTTGCACGAGGATCTAGAAGAAGAGGTATATATGAAATTGCCTCAAGGTTATTCAGTCAACGCTCCTGGTAAGGTGTGTCGGCTACTGAAGTCATTATATGGTCTTCGTCAAGCCCCGCGTTGTTGGTTTGCTAAGCTTTCCGCTGCACTTCTTGCTTACGGGTTTGTCCAGTGTCTCTCGGATTATTCTTTGTTCTCTTATTTCAAGCTTGGAGTCGAGGTGCATGTCCTAGTGTACGTTGATGATCTAGTTATTGGTGGCAATTATCCAGATGATATTCGACATGTTAAGCAATATTTAAGTACTTGTTTTCACATGAAGGATCTTGGGGTTTTGAAGTATTTTTTGGGGATTGAAGTTGCTCGTAATTCCACCGGCATATTTCTTTGTCAACATAAATATGCTTTGGATATTTTGTCCGAGACCGGTATTATAGGTGGCAAGCCGGAAAGTATTCCTGTTGAGCAAAATCATCGTTTGGCTTTGGCTGATGACTCGTTGCTTGTTGATCCAGAAAAGTACCGTCGTCTTATTGGCCGTCTTATTTATCTTATTGTAACTCGGCCTGATTTGTCTTATTCAATAAAAATCGGTCAAGCAAAGAACATACTAACAGTACATCAAATTAACGATTCAATATAAATCGTAATGTAGAAAATGAAATACAAATAATCATTAAGCATAAACTGGACAGAGAGCAAACTAGTACTCACTCGTCTCATTCATTTATTTACATTTTGTGTTCTTTGTAAAGAGTATTTTTTACCATATGTAAACAATGATTGAGATGAAGCAAGTAAAAGGTAAACAAATGACTAAGACGGAGGGAGTAGTAGTGAAAACGAACAAACCTGCGACCACTCCGCGACTGAAAATGGTGATTTAATTTTCGGCAAAGAACGACCAATTGTATCTAATACTCTTAGCAAATTAAATTCAATCAATCAATTGGTTGTGAGAATTGAAGTAAAAAGAACAACCGTATTATATATTTGAGATAAAGTAGAAGAATAAAAACAGATGAACAATGGAATTATTACTTGATGAAGAAACGTATTATCTTCCTGATACTTTGATTTTTGGTTAAGAGTTTTGATAGTAGTGGAATAGCTATAGGATAAGGTAAAATTGCATTTCTAACCTTTAGTATTTGGCGCAAAAACCAAAACGCAATATTTTTTTATTTATTTAATTAAGGTGGCGCTGAGATTCAGCGCCACCGGGTGGCGCCCTATCGCTATCCTAATTAAAATACCTCTCAAATAAAATAAATATAAACAATAAACCCATAAATGAATGGTACGGAAGGAGTATTTATGAGTATAGTAAATGTAAATAGTTGCAAACCCTATTATTACCTTGTTATTGAATAGAAACATATGAGTAGTATCAGAGTATAATTACGGCTACGATCAATTGACATCTTTGCTCCTGAACATCAAGAAAAAAAATCAACAAACCTTGTTATTAGTTAAGCATAAGTAAAAGTAAAAAAAAAAAGGTAATCAACACTAATTTTTGACACAAATTAAACAAAAAACAATGTACATATCATTGTTATCATTATCATTAATAACATGAATATGAGATAGAAAATCGGAGCATCTCCCTACTATTAAGAGAATAAAAATTCTCTTAGTTTTCCCTTCTAAAAAGCATTTAGCTAAAAAGGGAAATAAGCAAAAGTTTCTTTCATTAAATTATTGTTACCTTTTCAATTAATATATTCTTAGGAGTTGTTTGGTTGCATGTAGGAATTTCCATTGCCTAGGAAGTGGTAGATCACATGAATTTAGAATTCATGTGAATTAGAAAATGTTGTTTGATTACATATAGGAATTTCAATTCATGTAGGTATTCCCAATTACCTAGGGAAACCTAGGTAAGCAACTTCCTCCATTATGGAAGAATTAGAATTCATGGGAAGTTCCAATTCATGTGAATTGGGGTAACCAAACAAGTCACCAATTTTGCAATTCACATGAATTGTACTTCCTGTGTTTTTTAGTGGGTAACCAAACGACCCCTTATAATTAAACTCTAATCTTTTAATTAACTTTATAATTATAATTTTTTCATGAAATAAAATAAAATTTGTATTAAACAAAAAACTATACATTGTTAAAATTTTCAGTAATGCAATAATTAATACTGTAAAGAATAACTTGACATATATTACACTTACTACTTGCTTTGTGACAAAAGATAAATTCATTAAAAAAAATCATAAATAAATTCTCTTTGATTAGTTTTCAATTTCGTTTTTATTTTATTTTATATCAAAATAAAATAAAGTTAAATATTAAATATTAATAAGTTGAAAATTAAAATAAATATAAATAATACACTAAAAAGAATAAAAACTCTATATACCGCACAATTGCGCGGGATCTATACTAGTTAACTACTACTCCGTATCAAGAAGAAACTACTTCTACAACGTAAAAGAAAAAACGAATGACATATATATTGATTACTATGAACGCAAAAGGAAAGACTCATACAACTTCTTGTTTTCTCATTTGAGTATTTATAGATGACAATAATATGGCATAGCCGCGTAGAAGTTATTTGCCAGTAGAGTTTTTATAGTCATCAAATGCAAAACTTTGTAGTGGTCTACTAAAGGTAGATATCTAACGTATATAGACAATCAAATATTATCGATAAGGTTATTATTGTAGTTATAACTTTGTAGTGGTCTACATGGAATAGAATTTTCGTTTGATTTATCATTGTAATATTAGGATAGAAATTAGGATTTAATTATGATAGACATTATATCATAATAGTAGCAAATTTTATCTTTTCCTATTTTTATTTTGAAGCCCTCTTATTATATTCTTCAACCAATCACATCGCTCGAAAAAAACTTCCTTTAATAATATAGATAGATGTTTAGGTTGAAAAAATGATAGTTTCACCTATCTATCTATCTATATCTATATACTTAAAAGAGAAACTTTTGGAGCGATTTCATTGGCTATTGTTTTGAAACGGTTTCATTGGCTAAAATAAAAAGATATAAAAAAAATAATGAATAAATTATGTGTATAGATAAAAAGATATAAAAATATAAAATAAAAAGATACGAAGTATATTAATTGAGAATTAACAATGCATATTTTAGTAGGAGGTAAATACTTCTTAATTTCCACTACTATAATAAATAAAAATTAAATATAGTTATACAATTGTTCGGTGTTTTGAATGAATTGCAATATTTGTGTTTTCTTTTTTAATTGCTCTAACTGATGTATAAACCCTTACAAGTTTGCTTCATTTTTTTGAATGGTCGAGTTTGAGTGTTGCGGACTAGAACCATTGTTGTCAGAATCCCGATTCGATCCTACGATTCTACGACTTTACGATCTAAAAATGCTTTCTCGATCCTGGATCTTACGATTCTATCCTGGTGGTAGAATCTTACGATCCTATATATTTGAAAATTTCTAGAGATAGGATCATAATGCGATCCTACGATTTTACGATTCCACGATCCGATTCTATAATAAAAATATTAATATATATTTTTATATTATGACATCGTAAAACCCAAGTTTCGTGTAAATTGTAGCAACAATGATATTAAAATCATTATTTTCAATATTTTGTGGATAAATGTAATAAATAAGTATTTTTGGTTTTCAAGTATATGTTTCTACCAAATAAAAGACCATATTTAGTGAATTTGTAGAATCTTACGATTCTACGATCCGATTTTACCGATCCGATCCTACCTTTCCTATCGATCCAAAGTAGAATCCCGATCCTAACAACATTGACTAGAACACTAACTACGCTTGCATATATCCCAAGTTTTCATCTTGGTATGTACCATTGTTATGAATGAATTATTTCCTTGTAACGGGTCAAATAAAACCCACATGGAATGATAAAGAAAAGTCATTTGTGATTCTCTATTGTTGTTTTATAACTTCCTCCATTGTGAAATTAGATGAATTTATTCAGTGAATGGTAAGTACTAGGTACTTAGGTAGTATATTTTTTCCGAATTATGTTGTTAGTTTGTATTAATCTTGGTAGTTCATTGAATTGTAACAAAATTAAGTAGTACGGTAGAAACCTTCTTTTACAATTTGTGTAACTTGTAAGATCAATATAATAGATCGCAATAACTCAAGTGCAACTAATTATATTAAGAAGGATAGTAAATTGGCACGACTAAATGTTTAGTATCAATATGAGGAATGATAGGTCTTTTTTAACGAATATATCCGTCTTAAGAATAAAACCGGTTACATAACACTCTATCTCTATAGATGGGACAAATATTTTGCTAATCTCAATGCATTATGTTTTTATCTTATGTGTGATATTTGACATGTCTTAATGTTAAGACAGATATGTTCGTCTTAAATGGGAGTTTGTGGAGAAGGAATACGCTTTGCTTCATTTTTGTGACAATGAGTGAGGTATAATTTTGAGTCATGAAATGCGTAAAGAGGGTCAAATATTAATCAATTAAATCGATCATCTTATTGACAATCGGGTGTAGCTCTATCAAGTTGTAGCTTAACTTTTAAAGGGGATAAAAATAATAATTAAAAAAAATAAAATAATTTATATTATAATATTTATTGCCATGTGTTAAGCTACCATAGGTGAATGATGTTGCTAGAAAACTTTGTTTCTTAAAGAAAAGATATGGCAAGCGAAGCTACAAGATCATGTAGCTTTGCTATGTAATTAAAAAATACGAAGTAGATAAGTTTGAAATAATGATAAATAGAAAATAGAAAGTTAGAAATTTTATTCGAACAAATACTACGAAGTAATTTACGTGAATAATAATTACTTTGAGATTATACTTGACTAATGCGGTAATATTACCCCGATATTACCCGGGCAACGCCCGGGCATGAGCTCTACTAGTTTATTTAGTAAATAGGGAATTACACTGGTTGAAGTTATCATATGCATATCTAAACACGGAATATAGAGGACATACAAAAGATATACATATTTGTTGGTATTTCGGAAATACTTAGATAGTGAATGTCTCTTGTCAAATAATAATAATAATAATAATAATAATAATGGTGGTCATACACATTCCTTTGACACATTCAAGTAGAATATACGTACATATATTAATCAGATATCATCATCAAATAAAATGAAAAATATTGACATTTTCAAATTACATTTCTTAAACCATGAAAATGGCTAGACCTGGCAAATAGGCCGTGTCGTGTCGGGTTTATGATTGTGTCAAATGGGTCATCTACGCCTCAATCATAAGCCAACCTATTTGCTTAAACGAGTCATACACCTCAACACTAACCCAAACCCAAACCCATTTAACTTTCTTCTAACCCAACCCGGCTCGTTTAAACCATTTATCTTTAAATAGCTCAAATTCTGTCTTACTCGTCTCATTTAACGACGCATATGACCTGTTTAATCCAAAACAACCTAGTTAAACCAAATTACATGTTCAAACCTTTAACACCTATATGATGACTTAATCAAAGTGTGAAAAACAAAACTAATACTTTCCCTTTTTAAATGTTATGCGTTAGTTTAATATTTCAATTCGTGTCGTAATATCCAACCCCAACCCCAACCGTAACTCAACCCAACTTTCGTGTCGTATTTTTATTTACCCAATTATTTAAACGAGTCATAATGTCTCAACCCAGCAACAAGCTAACTTCGTGTCGTGTTATTAGGTCGGGTTAGTATTTACCGGCTCTAATTTGATTCACGTCCACGAAGTGGTAAAATTTCACCTTGGAGACCAAAGGACGAAAATTTCCTCTCAAATTAATTGGTGATAGAAGTTATCTATTTTGGATTATAAAGTAGTGAAGTTTTTTAAAATTTTGCAAATGTGACGCACTTACATATAGTTAAACAGTAAGTCATGTTCTACGAGCTTTTAACACAACTTTATAATATGTGATTTTATAAGAATAAGAGTTAGCTGAAGTACTAATAAAAGGCTAAAAGCTCTTCTACCCCGGTCAAAAATTGGGATTCGATTCTCATGAGCGACACAATGTATTTATTAGAAAATAAAAATGAGACGGAGAATGTATAGTTGACATGGAGGGAATGAATCACAGCAAGACATTGTCTCAAGTTGACTTCTGAATTCTGATATGGGGTTGAAATGTTAGTAGCTGCTAGGATTAAATTTTAAGTAATCCGTAGATAAGTTCAGATCAATTGTCTTCTTGTTTCATTCTTCGACAAAGTTCAGATCAATTGTCTACAGCACAAGGGATTTGAACTTCGTCTTCATCATCTCTTATTCTTGCTCTATTATCATACTATTTCGGCCTTAATATATGTTATTCGAAAGCTCGTTGCAAAATATGCCATCCATAATCTTCCATTTCAAAGGTTCTGATATAATCACCACAAAACTTGTTATTCTTTCTCTTGTATTAGTTCTTACTACAGATAATCACGTGTTTTGTTTCGACTCTCCTTTAAATTATCCTAGCTTTCCTCGGTCAGATGGAAGTTTTATCGAATCTGGCGGATCATACATAATTCAGGATGCAATCCAAGTCACGCCCGACACAGAGGGCGGAATTACTGCCAATCAATCAGGTAGGATAGTCTACAATAAACGATTTAAGCTGTGGACCAAGCGACAAGTTGCAAGTTTCAACTCCACATTTCGTCTTAACATTACCCCTAAACTTAACGGTGGTGGCGAAGGTGTAGCATTTATTTTGGCAAAGGATTCAGAGGTTCCGAAAAACAGTCAAGGGCAGTGGCTCGGGATTGTAAATGCTAGCACGAATGGATCATCGCAGAGTAGCATTGTGGCCATTGAGTTTGACACGAAGAAGAGCTTTCCTCGAGATATTGACAGTAACCATGTTGGGTTGAACATCAACAGCGTGTATTCGGAGAAACAAGTCTCGTTGAACTTATCTGACATGGTTATTGCGAGTGGTCCTAACAATATTACTGCAATGATTTTGTTTAATGGTTCGACAAGCGTGTTCAACGTTTATGTCTATAAAGGAAATAAAGTAGGACTACCCAACTTGACTAAGCCAGTGCTTTCTATGTCTGTTGATCTTAAACAGCATCTCCCTAGCGATGTTTATGTTGGATTTTCTGGTTCAACAGGATCGAGTACTCAGCTCAACTGCGTAGTATCGTGGTTCTTTACCGGAGACAATATAGTTGAAGAAGCACTTGTGTGGGTTCGGATCATGGTTCCTGTTGGGATCAGTCTTGTATTGTTATTGGGTTTTGCAGGCGGTTATTTGTACTGGATTAAGAGAAAAAAAAGAGTTGACCCGTCTGATGGAGAGAACACTATTACGGGCATAGAGACAGGATTAGGTCCGAAAAAGATGAAGCTCAAGAATATCAAGGCAGCTACTGGGAATTTCAATGCGAAAAATGAGCTTGGAAGAGGAGGGTTTGG
>JAGPOY010005260.1:8299-19455 GCA_018983105.1 Silene uniflora
TTTTCGGGATGCATAAGGGTCACTTACGCCACAAAGTGGAATTGAAGCAATACCAGCATGCGGTCCTCCCAGCGAGATGTAGTTCTTAACCTATCCGAAGCATTGACAGTGATAATTAGATGAATACAAATGCTTATGACAGGGGCAGTAGTGCAAGGTGCAGCAAAGCTGTTTTTAAGTAAGATACTTCCTCCGTTCATTCCAATTCTCGACATTTCTTAAATTATGCGAGGGGTATTGAAAAAATGTAGTGAAATTGTTGTGAACAAAGGAAGTAGTGCATGCCTAAAAGCGTAGACTTTACGAATCCTCTTCTTGGAGGCAACTTGAAAGACTGTAAATAAATTTTGTGATCGAATATCTTGAAGCGATGCTAAACCAAACGATGAATGAAAACATTGAGCTAGATATTTACTGAGCAGATTTTTTTACTTACTGGCGGTCCCCCTTCACAGAATTGAATGACTCCTCGTGCAATCAAATTTCCCTACAGTAGTCATATTAGATTAGTGAGGTCTGAGGAAGACGAGTTCAGATAAAAACGCGTAAATTATACAGTAGGACAGTAGGACAGCTTAGCAGAAGGGACTTACCTGGGACCGACCAACTATGTTGTAACCTCCTCGGAGTTTTTCCATCTTCTTGACCTTATCAGGGACTAGAAAGTCAGAATATCATTTTAAACGCAACACAAGGCAAAAGCGGTATCAACAACTTGTATTGTACCTTGTCGCATACAATTTGAGCCTGCAAGGATCAATAAACGGAAATTAGAACCAGTTTGACAGTCGATAAAGGATGCTTTCAACTCCCGGTTTACCTGATCTCCAATAGGCGTAAACCAAGAATCCCAGAAACCATTTCCAACTTCACTGAATATGAAAATATCGAAAGAATCAGATAATTACACTCATCGCTTAGGTATACGTAACAGAAGGCTACAATATCAAAGCGACAGTTGCAGGAAACAGACTATATGTAGTATGACTGTGCGACTCAAAGTAGTTCCGTTCCACCTACATTAGTCTTCGCTTTGTCGTAAGTATAAATCAAGAAAATATTCGTCTATACAGCTAATATTCCAGTGAAGCTGCATAGACAGTTAAGCATCGAAAAAGGACTTTCACAGGAAAACTCATTTCTTTACATTTTTCGCTTTTTTTATTCTCCATTACTACCTTCTGCAAGTAAATATAAAAGGGTGAGGGAGAACCAGAGAGAGCATACATGCAATATCCTTCTGACCCAGACCAATTACTTAAGTTCTTAGTAAACTTTGTCGTTCCACGACTCGAGCATTGATCCCCAATTCCTATATTACACAATGAAAAAATTTGTTATGTTTTTTTCTCAACGTCGCGAAACAGGAATCCTGCACAACTGCTCCGATTGGGAAAAGAGGACTAAACAATGCTAAATCTTTGCGTAAAAATCTCGCTTGTCGTCATTAATGTTACTTCCTCGGTCAATGTTTTGAAACCTTGACATCAAAAAATCAAATTCATATAGAAAGCGAAGGAAGTAACACTAATGACGGTAAATTTCCTACAATAAATTCATGATCGTAATTCGCAATTCACATTTTCTTGAAAAATTACACCCAACATAAATTTAACGTCCTATATCAATAGTTGAACGGTACAACAGACTAAAATAAAGGAAACGCATCCAAAAGCAAACGTAAACTAACTCATATAAGCAACAATACAAGGTCAAACCAGGCCAGGATATCGGTTTTTCTAACGTGAAAATATGATAAAAACTAGCTAAATTCGCAGCCAACTAAACACTCGTTACAAAGACTAACTATGAAAAAGTATGCATCAACTAGACACTCGTTAGAAAAACCGTATTAAAGAAATAATAACTAGATAGAAGCCGGTACATACCATGAAGCACAATGAAGGGTAGAGAATGAGAGACATGAACAGAGATTAAAACGAAGATGTAGGTGAAAAATGGTGCAATAAGTCTCATGTCTCAAGTTTAATTATGTAGCAACTTATACTTCAATTTTGTTGGTGATCCCACAAATTGGAGAATTCTTTTGTGAAAAAAAAACAAGACAAGAAGGAAATGACAAACTCCCTTTATTATATGACCATATATTATGAAAATGAGATGACGACAATGAATGATACTCATCAATCTCGTTACATTGATATGAACTCCATATAAAAGTATGTGAGAGGCTGGTAGTGAATCTCTATATCATCTGGTGACATCCTAAGTCTCTAGGAGTGTCTTATAACTTCATTCAACTTCTAAAAAAAAGTCGAATGGAAAACTATTGACGGGAATAGAGGGAATATTATCCAATCAAATGATCAATAATCATCATTGCTTCTATATGTAAGGTTTGACTTTTTGTAACGTGCAATAATGAAACTACATATCCATACTCTATAATCCTTGTTTCCAGGTGGTTTAACTTGTAACGTGCAACATACGTCTAATAATCTTGATTATAATCTTGTTTCTTGGAGACCAAGTAACTATGTTCCATTTTTAATATATATGCTAAAAAGATAATTTAATTTAAATCTATGATTTAATTATGAATTGAGGTTTATGCATGATGATTTGTTTATTAAATTAAACATAGTCGAGTCAAGTCGAGTCTTACGTGGATCGTGCTGGGTTGCTTAGTGAAAAACTGAAAACATCTCTCTAGCCATTGAACATTACATATTGGTTTATAAACTTTGTATTAGTCATTTTGAATAATCGCGTTTTATATCGACTTAGATCTAAGCAAGTCAATTTGGATCTTATGTCGATATAAGGTTATTTTGTTCAAGTTTGATCCGAGATTAAGCTAGGTCTTATTTTGATCAAGTTATTCAGGTATGGACTATTTACGAGTTATCTCGTCTCACAAATCCATGAAACACATACGGAGTACAAGGTTGGAGATAGGAGGAGAATGTAAATAACACAGCTTGGTAAGATAACAAGAAAGCTTCAGATAGTGTATCCGGTGCACTATTTAGCACATAAACTGATAAACATAACTTACAATGGCAGCCAGTTAGACATAGGCAGGCCTTACAAAATTACAATTATCTTCCTACGTCGTAAGTGGTGTTACAAGCAATGTCATACAATCAACTCGTGTAAGGTCGGTCTGTTACAATCGAAAATATTACAAAAATAACAGCATATGGTACAAAAAGTTCCGAGGATGAATAAAAGAGAAAAATATGAAAACAATAATGATCATAAATCTACATCAGCTCCCTAGCAAGTTTAACAGGTTTTTCCTGCAAAAATGCGACGTCAGCTGAGGGTATAGTAAGTAAATGATGATCAGCATCATCCACCACCACCTCATCATCAGATTCCGTCGTCAATGATTCTGAGCCATCCTCTGTTGATCCACAACCAATCAAAATAATCAAATGATTCTGAGCCATCATCAGACTCCGTATCAAGTTAAATTTGCGTTTGTTTATCCAAGGAGAAGGTTTAAGGGTGCCGGTATGCGAAAAACAAGCCTCATGCGAAAATCGGGTGATTAAGAATTATGGATCAATACTCAATAGTTCTTATTTAGGGCTGGAACAGAATAGGGTACCTCCCGATACGACTATAGACATGTAGTATAAAAACCGGGGCAAAAAGTAAAGGCGACCGGTGCGACCTCCGGAACGGCTGAAATTGAAGTGTATAATACACGTTTTCGTGATTCCAAGGACCCGGAAGAGAATTGTTTGAAAATCACACGAACGGTTTCTCGGGTCAGATAAAACAGTCACGGAAAGTTTGAGGAGTAACAGAGAAGGTTTAAGGGTGTCGTTATGCGAAAAACGAGCCTCATGCGAAAATCGGATAATTAGGAATAATGGATCAATAGATCTTATTTGGAGCTGAGACGAAATAGGATACCTCCCGATGCGACCACAGCCACGTAGTATAAAAATCGGGACAAAAAGTAAAGGTGACCGGTGCGACCCCCAGACGGCTAAATTGAAGTGTGTATTATAACACACGGTTTACGGGATTTAGAGGACCCGAAACAAAGGTGTTTGCAAATCACACGAACAGTTTCTCGGGTCAAATAAAACTGTCACAAAAATATTGAGGTGTAACAAAGGAGGTTTAATTAAGAGTGGCGATATGCGAAAAATGGGACTCATGCGAAAGTTAGATAATTAGGAATAGTGGATCAATAGTTCTTATTTGGAGCTGAAATGGAATAGGGTACCAACCGGTGCGACCCCGGACACATAGTATAAAAATTGGGACAAAAGGAGAAGGTGAATCGATGCGACCTCTGGAACGACTAAAATTGAAGTGTATATACATATTTTCGTGATTCCGGGGACTCGGAACAAAAGTAGTGTTTGAAAATCACACAAACGGTTTCTCGAGTCAGATGAAAAGGTCACAGAAAGTTTGAGGAGTAACAGAGAAGTTTAAGGGTGCCACTATGGGAAAACCAGCCTAATGCGAAAATTGGATAATTAGGAATAATGGATCAATAGTTCTTATTGGAGTTGAAACGGAATAGGGTACCAACCGATGCGACCCCGGACACGTAGTATAAAAATCGGGAAAGAAAGAGAAGGTGACCCGGTGTGACCTCCGTAACAGCTGAAATTGAAGTGTATAATACACGGTTTTCGTGATTCCGGGGACCCGGAACAAAAGTGTTCGCAAATCACACGAACGGTTTCTCGGGTCAGATAAAATGGTCACGGAAAGTTTGAGGAGTAACAGAGAAGGTTTAAGGGTGCCGGTGTGCGAAAAATGAGCCTCATGCGAAAATCGGGTAATTAAGAATAATGGATCAATAGTTCTTATTTGGAGCTGGAACATAATAAGGTACCTCCCGATGCGACCATCGACACGTAGAACAAAAATCGGGACAAAAAGTAAAGGTGACCGGTGCGACCTCCGGAACGGCTGAAATTGAAGTGTATAATACACGGTCTACGGGATTTAGTGGACCCAGAACAAAAGTGTTCGCAATCACACGAACGGCTTCTCGGGTCAGATAAAACAGTCACAAAATTTTTTGTTACTAGGCACGCCTGCATACATATACAAATAGTAACAAATATGGTAAATCCAGAAATTTAGCTTGATGAAAGGCATGTACACCAGGATAATGTCAAACTCTAGGCCCAATTCACAGCAATTTTTATGAACATTATCGAGTGTTGGTATCAAATTTCCAGTTTGGCACAGAGAAATGTAGAAAGGCTAGGGAAAGTGAAGGGCGTGTAACACAAAAAATCAGCAAGGCAATTGCAGGAGGACACTGTGCTTTCATCGCACTGGGAAATCCACGAGAGCCGCTCAGAAGTAAAAGGAAAGGCGTCAACTCCATATTTTAACAAAAAGTCAAAAGGTTTGTGTCACTCAACCATTTGGGCTCAATTTACCAACAAACCATGGGGATAGGCGAGTCGCATAGTGGGTCCTAATCTACGGGTTGATTTAGGAGTTAGACAGAATGAGGGGAAACTCGAAACGAAGTCAGACAAGGCAGCATCTTGATCGTCACAGTCCGTAAAATGGTCTACAAATATAATAAGTTCGAAAGCCCCAAAAGCATGCATCTCAGAAGATACAAGAGACACAGCCTGGGCAATAGCAACAACATCTGACGGGAGAGGCAGACAGAAAAAACATAGCATCACCACTTTTCGGGTTCTCATACGATAAGTATTAATAGTTTGATTATTATTGCGAACCAAAGTTGGAAAGTCACCACCAGTATATTTTAAAAAGTGTAGGGGTAACATGTATGTTTTAAAAAGTATAGGGGTAACATGTAGAAATTCGAAAAATTGGGGAGTACCAGCTAGAGTATCCCTTTGTTTAAAGTACAAATATTTACGTAAGACGACCTTACAAATGCGTTTACACAAGTATAGATAGCATCATTCATAACTTATTAATTTTTTTTTTTTTTGACAAGTTTCATAACTTGTTATTAATATATCAATCCAATCAATAAGAATACATGGTAATTGTGATTAAAAATGTATGGTTAGCTCCTGCAGTGATTCCTTCACCATATAAGACAAGGGTTGTGTGAATTGAATTGTGTAATTACAAAGAACAAGGGAGAGCATACAACTAAATAAGGAGAGGAGCCTATACATAAGATGCTAATTGATTGGGAAAATAATTCTACTTCTATATTTACAAAGATATGAGAATTTGATTGCATATTATGTGGGATTGGGGTGATCTTTTGATATGGAGATATTATTGATATTATTGTCTAATATACTGTTAATACGCCCCCTCAAGTTGGACGTCCTTACGGTAAGACCAAGCTTGTCTCGTAAGTCATGAAATTGTTGTTTGTGCAGCGGTTTGGTGAGGATGTCTGCAAGTTGATCTTTGCTCGCCATATGAGATATACGAATTTGGCCGAGTTGGAGCTGCTGTTTGACGAAGTGGAAGGAGATGGCCATGTGTTTCATTCGAGAGTGGAAGACTGGATTTTTGGCGTAGAGCGTGGCAGAGATGTTGTCACAGAATATGGCAGGAGGCTTGGTGACGTGGATGTGCAGTTCGGATAGAAGGTTGCGAAGCCATAGAGTTTCCGTTGTGACAGAAGCAATGGCTCGAAATTCCGCTTCAGTAGTGGAGAGGGCAATTCCTGGTTGTTTCTTGGAGGACCATGAGACTGGGTTGCGACCAAGGTAGACAATGTAGCCGGTTGTAGAGAATTAATCATCTTTGTCACCTGCGAAATCAGCATCACAAAAAGCATGGAGACAAAGGGCCACGGGGGGTGTTTTTGTAGAGTTGAATGCCATGAGTTTGAGTGCCTTGAAGATAGCGGAGAAGACGTTTTAATGCCATCCAGTGAGTGGCAGTGGGGTGATGAAGAAATTGAGCAAGACTATTGGTGGTGAAGGCAACATCAGGACGAGTGAGAGATAAGTATTGTAGGCTCCCAACAATAGCTCGATAGGTAGAGTGATCATGAATAATGGGCTTTTGGTCTTCACGTAGGAGAGGCGGAGATGTAGCTATAGGTGTAGTGTTAGGTTTGGCTTCGGCCATATTGAACTTTGTAAGCATGTCATGTATATATTTGGACTGACTGAGGTGGAGACCTTGAGCATTGGGAGTAACTTCAATGCCGAGGAAATAAGATAGCGGGTCAAAAGCGGTTAGAGAGACTAACAATAAATTGTTGTAATTGGGACAAATTTGGCCCGGTAATAATGATGTCGTCAACATAAATTAGCATGTAAAGGCAAGTCGTTTTTGTTTGTAAAATGAACAGGGAAGAGTCTGAGATAGATTGACGAAAACCAACGGTGATTAAATAGGTCTTGATCTCGGTGTACCAAGCTCGAGGAGCTTTTTTGAGCCCATAAATAGCTTTGTTCAATTTGCAAACAAAATCAAGTTTACTTTGATCAATGAATCCGGGTGGCTGGGTCATAAAGACATTATCGGTGAGCGTTCCTTGTAGAAATGCATTATTTACGTCGAGTTGTCGTAGTGGCCAACTGGCTTTGGTCACGACTAATGAGAGAATTAAGCGAACGGTTGTTGGTTTGACAACGGGACTGAAGGTTTTCGTATAGTCGATACCAGGTCGTTGATGAAACCCTTTAGCAACAAGGCAAGCTTTGTGTTGTTTAAGAATTCTATCGGGGTTAAACTTGTTGCGATACACCCATTTACATCCAATGATATTTTGAGCATTGGAGCGAGGGACCAATGTCCACGTTTGATTTCGTTCGAGGGCATTGTATTCTTCTTGCATCGCGTGACGCCAATGAGGGAGGACAAGGGCCTGTTTTACGGTGTTGGGCAAGGTTGTAGTCGAAGTTGAGAGTTGGGCTGCTTGAGCATATTTCGGATTTGGTTTTCTAATATTATTTGCAAGACGAGTAGTGGCAGGTTTTGTTGGTTGAGGAGGAGGAGGTTTGGGGCATTGGGATGGGGCAGAAGACGCGTTGGAGTCGAGAGTGGAAGATGTGGGGGGCAGGGGAGTGGTGGAGGAAGGGAGTACGGGTTCGACAGAAGGTAGAGAGGAGGGTGAGGAATCATTCGACGGGGTGACATAAGGTTGGGAGGAGTATGAGGCATCATTTGACGGGGTGAGCTGAGACCTGGGTTGGCGGTGATAGACGATGGTGATAGGGTGTTTGGAGCGGTTGGGTTGCTCTAGAGAGGCTGTCGAGGGTGACGGGGTAGGAGTGGGAGACAGGGGCAGGATAGGGAGCGAGATTGTGGTCCATTCGTCGAGAGGTGGTGGAGGAGTATGAGTTGTGGGAACGTTTGCAAACGGGTAGATGTCGTCATAGAACTTGACATGACGCGAGGTATAAATGCGATGAGTTTTGGGGTCGAGACAATGGAAGGCACTTTGGGTGTTGGAATAGCCAACAAAGACACAAGGGATGGAACGATTTTCGAGTTTGTGTTTGGTGTAAGGTCTTAGCCAAGGGTAGCAAAGACAACCAAAGTTGTGAAGGGTGGTGTAGTCGGGTTGCTTATTGTGGAGCATAAAATGTGGGGAGTGTCCGTTTAAGGAGCGGGTAGGTAGGCGATTGATTAAATAAGTGGCGGTGCTAAAGGCAAAGGGCCAATATTTGGTTGGAAGACGAGCATGATTGAGAAGGGCGAGACCCGTTTCAACAATGTGACGGTGTTTCCTTTCGGCATATCCGTTGTGCTCGGGAGTATGCGGAGGAGATGTGGAGTGCGATATTCCATTGTTAAGTAGAGTAGGGGTTAGTTTGACATATTCTCCTCCATTGTCCGAGAAAAAGTGTTTAATAGGTTTATTGAAATGCTTCTCAACTAGAGCTTTAAATTGTAAAAATAATTGCGCGGTGTCGGATTTTCGTTTTAATGGGTACATCCAAGTGTATTTACTATAATGGTCCACAAATATAGCATAGTATTTATAGTGATCAAATGAGAGGACAGGACTCGTCCAAAGGTCCGAAAATATTAGGTCCAATGGGGCGGTAGTGCGAAACGAGGAGGTCGAAAACGGGAGTTTTTTGCTCTTTGCGATATTGCATGATTCACAGTGTTCAAAATCAAAAATAGAAAATGGTAAATTTTTATTAACAATCTTGATTACATCATATGTTGGGTGGCCTAACTTATGATGCCAAGAAAGAGAAGCGGGTCCTTTGATAGAGGCATTGACTTGTGGTTTGAAAGGACTCCACTCGTAAACACCGTGTTTAGCTCGACCCCGAAGGAGTATGGTTCCCGTTGTTATTGCCTTGACAAAAAAACGATCATGTGAGAAAACAACAGTGGCATGGTTATCACAGCATAATTGGGATATCGATATTATATTGCGGGATGTTTTCGGTACATGAAGCACATTAGTAAACTTAAGCAAATTAAGATTGAAATTACCTATGTTGTCAATTGGCAGGGCAGAACCATCTCCAATAAGGAGCTCATCGAGGCCGGCGTACGGGGAGTGGATTGCAAGGGTATCCAAGTCATGAGTGACGTGATGACTCGCGCCACTATCAAGGAGAAAGTTGGGGTTTGGGGTGAAGGGTGTGGCAGTCACGGTGTGAGCTTGTGGTGAGGAGTGATGGTAGCGATTGGTTGGTGGTGCGGGGAAGACAATGTTGGGAAACAGTCTTCGAAACAGGGGGCATTGAGTTATGACGTGCCCTGTTTCGCGGCACCATTAGCAACGACCCTTGAAGGGTCGAGGAGCGGTTTGGGTTTGTGGTTGATTGGCAGCGGTGGATTGGTTGTAGGTGGTGGGTGTGGAGCGCTGATGAGAGCGATTTTGGGGGTTGTGGTGTCGATAGGCAGGGTTAGCGGAAGGAGTAAAATGGGTGGTTGTGGGTTGGTGTTTGAGAAGCAACTCATCTTGGAAGAGCTTCTCGTGAAGGGTCTCAAAGAGGATGGGTGTGTCTCGAGCACGCACGGCATCGATGACGGGTTTGTAAAGTTCATAATCAAGGCCTTTGAGGACTTTAGAAATCACATCCTCAGGATCAATCACTTTGCCCATGAGAGCAAGCTGATCAACGCAGATTTTGATTGAATGAACGTAGTCGGTGACGGTTTGATCCGTGGTTTTTACGATCGAATCGAGTTTTTCTTTAAGTTGTTGGATATGAATCCTGGAGGGGTTAGCATAGGTGTGGGATAGAATATCCCAAGCTTCTTTAGCAGTTTTCGCCCGAACGATGAGGGTTTGTAGGGCGGCACTGAGCGTGCCCATGAGGGCACCTAGGATGAGACCGTCTTGTTTAAGCCAAGACATGTGAGCGGGGTTGGGTGATTCCTGCTTATTTGCGTCAACGATGGTGGCAGGAGGGTGATAAGTGCATAATTTGTATACTTTAACCCCTTTTATTAGCTTCGTTTTACATGTCTTTTATCACTTATCTTAGTGTTTTGAGCTAACATTTGTACTTTTAGTCTTCTTTGTGAAAATTGACATGTTTTGTAGGTACATTTGGTTTTATGAGCTAAAACTACTACAAAATGAACTAATTATTGTACAAGACTAAAAGCAAACTTCAAAATGGACTAAGGAATGGAAGAAATGGACTAAACATGAGGTTTTTGCATGGATTGGCATGATTAATTTGATGGACCAAATGCAACAAAAGCAAATGCAAGTCAACAAAAGTCAAGCCCAATTTAGAAAGTCCAAATAAGAAAAAAATCATAAAAGAAGAAAATGAAGAGTCAAAGGATTCAATGGCATTTACCGGGTGATTAAACACCCCATTTAAGTCTAACATTGGATTCCATGAGGAATTAAGAGGGGAATTAAGGAGTCCGGACTAGCGAGCCACGACCCCGATCGGGACGAGCCCTCTCTAGTCGGCTCTTAGCCTCCCCTCTCAAATTTACGTTACACCCCATATTCACTATAAATAGGAGGTGTTATACGACCATAAGATCATCCTATCATATTCTATTTTTATCATTTTACACACATTCTTATTCTTCTTATATTTCTTATTCTCTTAGTTTAGAATTCTCTCAAAAGTTCTTATAATTGTTAGTTGTAATTCTCTTAGTTTTATTCAAGCATAATAAAAAGATCTCTTACAAGGTTCTTCATATTGTTCTTGAGTATTTGCTTTGGTTTCTTATTCTAGTCTCATTTCCAATTCGGTAATACCTTTCTAATTCATTGTTGTTTCTTATTTCATTAGTCTTTCATA
>JAGPOY010005261.1:0-11155 GCA_018983105.1 Silene uniflora
CTGGCTGGTTGCCAGGCCGAGACCCAAGTATCTCAGTGCTGTGTGACTTGAGGTCAGTGAGCACCGAGGCCGTATGCGTCTCTCGGCCGGCTTGATGTTAGGCCGAGAGGGTCCCTCGGCTGGCTGGTTGCCAGGCCGAGAGGGTCAAGTAGTCCAATGCTGTGTGACTTGAGGTCAGTGAGCATTGACTTTGGTCAAGATGCTGACTCGGTCAGCCGGTGCAGAATATGCCCCATCAACGATATTTGTACGTTTCAGCTCATTTTCGGCTATTTGGCCATCATTTGTTTGCCCAATGATTTCTGTGTTAATCGTGAACAATTTTGGTGTGCAAACCTTCTATTTCGCCTCAACTTTGCATTTTGACTAGTTCGTTGCAATGACTAGTGTAATTTTGTAGATAACTCATAACTGGCAGCTCCCGCCCCCATTGCATTGTGTGAAGCAAGAGAGTGTATTTGTTGCATAAAAGGATGGAATGCCCCGAGTTCATACCAAATTGAATAATTGTGCACTCTGAAAATGTTTTTCTTTTGTTGTCAAAAGAGTGACAGTGACAGTACAGTAAAGGGGAGAGTGGGAGGCCTATCTTTCATATTACTGCGTCTTTAACTCTTAAGTACTAGGCTAAAAAGACACCTTCGATTATCTTTGAGCGGTTACTCTTTGAGCTGTTGATGGGGTTCAGCGCTGGACGTTAATGCTATGTTATGATCGATCATATAAGTTGAAGCTCTAGCTGGAACTTGAGGGAGGTTGGGGAGTAATGTTCTTCATCATGCTTTCGATTTTTCTGTATTGTTTTCTGAATCTTAGAAGTTCTTGTCACATCTTTGAGCCAAGTTGGATTTGCAGGCAAGTTTTCTACTTGAAATTTTAGAGATCATTTGTAGAACCAAATCCGGGTTTTAAAGCACTTTATTCCATGCTGGCTTCTGACTTCTATCGGATCATCAGAAAAGTTGTCTACCCACAGTTTTGGGCCGGCTCGGAATTCATAAATAATGACCCCTTAATCATTTCACACTATATCACACTCGGTAATTCTTTTAGGGACATGCTAAATCCCGCACACAATTTTACTAAATCCCGCACAATTTTTCACCTTATTCCGAATTTACCCCTCTCATTTCTCATACCATCAAGAGAGAGCAAATCAAAAACCTAAAAAAAATCCCAAAAATTACCCCATTGATTTTTAGCGACTCACCTTTGAAACTGACGGACGGACGTCGGCGACGGAAGGTGGTCGGCTGTGCGGTATTTGGTCAATTGTGCAGGATGGTCGGAGGTTTTTGAAGACATGTCTGAAGTGTGGTTGACTGGTTATTGGTCTAAGGCATGGATGAATTCTCATGATTTACAATGCTCTCATAATTTTCAATCAAAATTAAATTGTTTGTTAGTAGTATTCATTATTCAACACCCCTTTAAGGCTTTAATCATTCGACAGTATGATATTTGGTTGGATTGGTGAAGGTAAGAGCCACCATAAACCCAGGTCATCGCCGAACACCGTGCTCTGACTAAATCGACAACCATCAACAACCATCAACAACAAAATCAAAACCCTAATTATAATCCATTTTTCTTTAAAAACAATCATTTATTCGACTAAAATACATGTATATTAAAAAAAAAAAATTGTTAAAACAACAAAATTACTTCTCATATGTGTGGATTAAGATTCATATTTGATGAATTATTAATGAATTATTTTAGTTTTGAGAGGGAGAGAGGGAGATAATTTTTTTAATTTGTTTTAAAGAAGGGTAAGATTGGAATAATGAGGCAAAGTGTGTGGGATTTAAGTAAATCATTGTGCGGGATTTAGCAAATTTGTTCTTTTATCAAACCATTGTACAATATTCCTCCGATGATAATAATTTATGAAATCTCGATGTTCTGACCGCATTGACTCATAAATGTACTGCAGCGACATCAGTATCAAGTTAAGAACCATCAAACTGAATCTGAACCCCCGCCAAACAGAATCGGCTTTATATACAAAGTTAAACTCAATGTCCTCCAATACTTTTACTCAAGCGAATCGTGTTCATCACCTGCTTCTTAACAGAATGCTAGTGTACTCTCAGGTTCAGCCGTAAAAACAAAATTTCAGGATAAATTCTCAAAACGAGAATTCAAAGAATTTTTCGACATCATCATATACATAGGTACAATTATACACTTCGCAATACCAACATGCCGAAATTTAATTTAACCCTATGTTAGAAATCTAAGTTAATACTGCTAAAGATACACTTATACTCCGTACTAATTATAATTTGTCGATTTACCAGCAAGAAAAACCATTGCAATACTTTGGAACGGCCATCAATACTATGTTGACTATCAACCAAACAAAGACATGCACCATCTTGTGGCACTGGGCCACCTGACCCGGTCCGCATTTCAGACCCCAACAGTTCGTCCGCTGAGCCTCGAGAATTAAATCATTTCATCAATATAGCATATAGATAAAGCCATGGGTTCCCCACACAAAAGTTTTCCCAGCCTTTGAAGAGAAGAGATATCCATCCACCAGCTTTGGTATGCTATCAAACTTTTCGAGTGTTCCACACAAATATAAGAGGAAGAAATTAAGCCATGTTCCACAGTGTCCCTACCTTGGCCTAAATTTTGCCCCTCTCACATGGATATGTAATCTCAACCTGGGCTATGCCAGCACATGAAATGCTCCTTTCTGGGCCATCCCGTGCGAAATCCGCTTTAAGAATCAATCAATAATACATGTGATTATGCCGGGATTTCCTGAAAAAAACATTCATAATCAACTGACCTTGGCTTCACTATTCATTAATGACTCATGAACCATTTTCATGTGAGCGCACATGAAAACCGACTCAGTTGTTAGGCCACTGCTGGCTTTTTAAGTTCATATAAACTCTGATGTACGCCCTCGGGCCCAATAGCTTGGTACTTGGTAGTTGACATTCATACTTGAAGTCAAGAGTTCAACCCTTGGCTTTGGTTCCCCTTATTTTTTTTTTCCTGCTCCAAGATCTGCCACTGTTTGCATATCGTTGAATGTGGATTGTCAATGAGGTACCGGCAATCCGTAATTATGGAACGATCTTATCCTTCCATCCCAACCAGCAGTAACAATGACCATACCCCAAGCGTGGGAGTTTGATCTACTTTGACATGTTCTCAGGAATCTGTACTCAGATTTGTGCATAGAAGACGTTTTACTAGGAGCAAGAAGCTTTTCCTCAGGCCATAATGCTGAACCCTTAGGGTAATTTACGTCTTGGAAGAAATCTTGACCACATGCGAAATGAGCAGGGGAAAAGAAGGATTGCCCACGGCGAGCTAAAGTGTTGAAGAGGCCCTTCTGCCATATTTTTCCTCTGCTCTCATGTTGAATCCCTGGCCAGGGAATGGCAACAGATGCGTTGGAAAAGAATCTTTCCAAAGACTTAACCTTCTTGACATGGTGTTCTCGGTATCCATGATCAGCGCATTTCCAAATTTGCACACTAGAATCTTCGGAAGCTGATACTATATGCTTCCCATCAGAGGTGAAATGAGCAGAACTAAATGTTCCCGCACTTCGAGCTCCTTTTCAATTAAGAGATCAAAGTACAAAAATCAGAGGTCACTCAAATTAGTCGTTTCAGATTAATTCAAGGCAGGTCTATTTCAGTTGTTCTTTTCCAGGTTGGGTCATTTGAATTAGGCAAACTTTGCCATATCTGGAAGTGAAAGCATAAAGAGTGGAAAATTAAACAAACAGATAAACCGGAACTCACCCTTGTATTTGCCAATGACCTCTACACCTTGAACTATTCTAACTTGGGAATCAGCACAAGATATCATCACTTTGTTTGGGTCTTGAGGAAAGAACTGCAACGGAAGAGATTTGTAAGAGGGCCATCTTCTGATAGAAGAAGAATAGGAGTGCATGATGAAGTGACCTACTATTGAGACCGGACGATTACCTGGAAGCCGGTTATCCTTTTTCCAGATGACTTCTTATTGTGTAAAGAAATTTGAGCATCTAGTTGCAGTTGATGATCTGGACCAAATGGTAAGAAATCAACAGAGATTCCAAAATTAACTTCTATAAAATTGTCACGGAAACTAAGGCGCACTGATAACGGCTGATGAGACAAAATTTTGTACCAGATATGCTGTAAAAACGGCAATTTCCAGTGATAGAGCCAATAATTCCTCCCTGAACAAGTTGATGGTGTTATTTTACGAAAACCTTGCTATGTATATCGGACTGAAATCCAAGTTTAAATCAATACACTTTAAAAATGGGGTTACATACCTGCCCGTCAGGGCGATAGCAGATAGCAGTGACAATGTCCTTAATCTCAGTCCAATATACGACTTTGCAATGAGATATTTCCCATATACGAACTTTCCCGTCTATTGACCCGCTAATGAAGTAGTTTTCATCCACCGGATTAAACTCAGTGCATGTTACTACATAATTTAAAAAATGAAAAGCTTATAAGTAAACAAATCACAAGAGTAAAAAAAAACGCGAGTATGAAAAAGCAATATGCCCAGATTTCTTCAATAAATGTCAAGGCTCAATAACCAAGCACAAGTCTACAGTACAACAGGTACGTACCATAATTATTATGAGTGAAGACTTTTAGGCAATGGTTGCAACCTACTCGCCACAGCCGAACAGTTTTGTCCACGGATGATGACAACAAATACTGCATCACAGGACATAATACTGAGTACATGAAAGGGACTCGATCAAGAACATGACAACAGCTGCATTACCCCAAGGGGAGGTAAGGGGGTTTGGATGCACCCGCTCTTACCCCTACAGCTGAGTTAAGCCAAAAGAAGCTATGTCCGGGTGACCCATGATGAAACTTGTGTCATGAAATGCATCATGAGAAGCACAGACACTTTAATAACCATTTTACTTTATACCATCATATTCCAAAGCCGAAGATAGCGAATCTTTGACTCCATTTGAAATAAAAATCCAATCCAAAAACATAATAGAAAATACCGTCGAATTTTGCATTCACTTACATTACTCTTAGACCATGAAAGATCAAGAATTTCACTAGTGTGGCCTTGGAACTCGTGCAATGGCTTCTCCAGAACACGGAACACCTTCGGAGGAAGGACAACACAGGCAGAATCAGAGTTTTTCTTCCATCTACCATTTTTTCCTTTATCGACACTCAATGGCTTCAATTCCAAGAGTTGGTTCATGGCAAAATAAACAGATGATGGATCAATATCAGGGATATCTCTCTCATTTGACCTATCATCCTCCACCACTTGCCAAAGACGCACAACTTTGTCTTCTCCGGCACTAGCCAAAAACCGCCCATCAGGACTGAATTTCATAGTCAAGATTGCGCCTTTATGAGCTTTAATACTTTGACCATAATAAAGTGCCGAAAGCTCCTTAGATTGCCTCCCAGATTGATGAACCTTCACTCTTTGGATTCTATCCCCAAGAGATGAATCATATTTAAATGATTCCTCTTCCTTTTCTATGACACATGTGAAGCTCCGCAATCTTCTCAACCACCATTTCTTCACCCTCTTTGTGGATCCCAGAGAGCAGCTCCTATCAGTCTTTCTGTCGTGCGCAAATTTCAATCCCTCACTATATTCTTTATTCTGATCACCCACATTGCCTTCCATTTCCCCATCCGCATTCTCAATTCCACTTACACAACGCAATATAGGAGTCGAATTTCCAGAACAACTCGATTCATCATTAGACAAACAAGATACAGAAGACATACTAGACGAAAACTTGTAATCACAACATGTCCTTACCTCATCTCCACCATCATTTCTAATCCTATCCACATCTCTTTCGAAATCACTACTTTCTTCCGAATCATCTCTTGATATCTTACTTACATCAAACCCTAACCAATTAAAGAACCTACTCCGACGTAATTCCACACTATCTAGATTTTGAGTCCAAACATCAAACTGGCCACTAGTAGAAACAGAATTGCTATTAACAACACAATCAGAACCTGAATCGGAGGACGCCGCGATTTCCTCAAGTGCATCCAAAAATTGGGTTTCATCAGGTTCACTGCAGGTATCCAACATTTTGCTTGAGCTAAAGTTTCAACCCATTAAACCCCTTCTCAAGCAACCAATCTTTTATATCTCCTGGCAATGTGCATAATCCTGAATTCCCTCCAAACAAAGGTACCCCATTAAGCAAAATTACACAAACAAATAGTAGTATTATATATTATCTACTAAACAAAAAAAAAACACAAATTCCAAGAACACAATATTATACTAATCCACAAAGGAAATAGATAATAATCCTACCAAATAAGTACAAAACACAAGAAATTTAGCATGGATCCCGATCCAAATAAAACACTTAAAATTGGGATTTTCACACAATCACACAAACATTTCTAAATTACAAAATAATTTAGTATAATTATACTAAAACTTAAAAACTTTCTAACCATAGTCACAACTACTCCCTCTGTCCCGGTCATTTGTTTATTACGAGGGTTATTTTAATCAAAGTTAAACAAATGATTGAGACGAGGAAGTAACAACCAAAACCCACCTTGCATTTCTATATTAGACCAAATTAAAGCAAATCACCAAAGACCCATCAAACAAAACTCCCCAATAAATGCAACAGTTAGTCTTTTGTAAGGCGGTTTTACACAATTCAAATCACAAGTATCAAATAACCCGTTTTACAATAAACTTGTGTAAGACCGTCTTACTTATCAAAATTCAAAAAGCAAAACCCACAAACAAAATCCCAAAATTTCCACTTTAATTACAACCAACAAACATACTTTAAATCATCAAAAAAGGGAACAAATTAAACTAAAAATTAAGTAAAATTGAAGAGAATCTCACATGGGATAATGAAATATGTGGAGAAATGAGAAGAAGGTGGTGTCGGTTGATCCAAAGTTTAGAAATAATTGTTTGGAGGTTTCTGGAGTATATTGTACAGTAGATGACCCAAGAAATGAGCAAAGCAAAGTATGCAAAATTATTACTACAAATATAAATAAAATAATAAAAATAATAATAAAATCAAATAATTATATGATGATTATGATATCTTTTTATTTTATTATTGCATGAATAAAGAAATTTATAAAGGGAAATAGTACTATTTTGGAGTAATCCAAATAAATCATTTGATTCTTTTCTTTCCTCCTTCTGTTAATTTTGCAGTATTTTTTAAAATTTAATAACTGAAGAGGAGGAGAGAGTAAAGAAATTGAAGAAAATAAGAGTGAAAACAAGAGAAATTTGAGAAATGGTTTTTTTTTTTTTTTTGATAATTTGTTTATTTTGAGAGGAAACAAATGGAGGACCCTAGAGACAAGAGAAGTGGTTGTAGAAGACTAGATAGAAGAAGTGGATTGCTGAGATTCTTGAGAATAGTATTTAACTTTTTTCACAAGTTCTTGTTTAGGATAGACGGATATATCTACCTTAAGTAATACTTAGTCTTGATTATAACAGTTGTAAATTATAACGAAGGAATGTATACTCCTATCATCCCCGAAAAAGGTGTTGGTTCGGATGGATTTATACTTCCGTTGTAAATTATTCCCATTTACAACGGATGTAAACAATAATTTGTGCTTAAACAATGAAACGGATTACATAGTCGGATGAGATGAAAAGTATATTCTCTATAATGCTTAGAAAATGATGAAATTTTGTGTCATCTACCTATATGGCTACATGAGATAGTATTTGATTCATTTTTATAGTTAAAACGGATTATAAACGTCTTATGGGAGACCTACTGAATTTTTTTGCACATGGTATTATCGTTTTTTTTTGGTCTTGGTGTTTTTAAAAAAAACTAAAAATCTTGCGAATAAAGATTTACGGAATTTATTTAATATGATAACAATAAATTGACACTTCAAATTCTGTTGATATATTTTTGTGAACTTTTGTCTTCATAAGTTTTTGAAGCACCTCAAAAAAAAACCATATTATTTGTCATTAGTTTTTCAATGATATATCCTTGAATTTATTTTGAATCATCGAATCAATGTTTAGTTGTACAAAATTATAATGTTAATCTCAAATTTAAAGGAAAATTGTAGAATACTTTGAGTGGTCAAATAAGTCAAATTTCTCTTTTTTGATGGTTGGTCACTAGTGTAGCTCCCGTGCTATAGCACGGTTTTTCCAGATGGAAATGTATGAGAAATTACCAATTTAATTGTTGGTATTTTCTAATTTCAGATATTTAACATATTATTATGGTCAACAATTGTACATTTATTGTGTATAAAATCAGAATATCATTATTTATAGTTTAAAATGAAGCAGGAGAGTAGTTAATTAGATAAATATATTAAAGAGTGGAATTTGATGCAGGCGGTAAACTTGGGCGGAAGAAAATTGAGATTTGTTATCTTTTTTTCTAGTAAAAAGGGGATGTCAAGTGATTCTCTAAAGGAATAATTATTGCATTATTAAAAAATTTAGCAACTTTTAATTTAGAGTTTAATATCAATTTTATTTAATTTTAATAAAAAGAATAATAGGTATGAATTAATAAAAAAGATTATAATTATAATTAGAACATATTTATTGAAAAGATAATAATAAGAAAGTTTTCACTTATTTCCTACTTTGATTGATGCTTTTTGGAGGGAAAATACTAAGAGAATTGTTATTCTCTTAGTAGTAAGGAGAATTAAAAAATTTAGCAACTTTTAATTTAGAGTTTAATATCAATTTTATTTAATTTTAATAAAAAGAATAATAGGTATGAATTAATAAAAAAGATTATAATTATAATTAGAACATATTTATTGAAAAGATAATAATAAGAAAGTTTTCACTTATTTCTTAATTTAGATTGATGCTTTTTGGAGGGAAAATACTAAGAGAATTGTTATTCTCTTAGTAGTAAGGAGATATTTGGACAATTTTAGTTGATTATGAACCCATAGTATCAGTAGCCACTAATTTATCCATTGTTTACCCAACAATAAACAACATTTTATGACAAAATGTAGTAGTTAAGTAGCTCAAATTATGATCTATTGGGTAATTTTGGAGAAAAAAGGAACATACATCGGATGTAGTACCTCCAACTTTTTTTGTTTCTGAGCATATAAACCTTTTTTTCGAGCTTATTCCCTCAACCTTTATTTGTTTTTGAGCATATGTGTATTTTTTTGAGCTTATTAAAATTTATAAGTTAGATTTTAATTTTTTTTTTCCATCAAAATACAAATTTAACTAAACTTATATGTAATGTTATTGAGTTTTATTGTAATTTTTTAGAGCTTAATGTTTAAGTGAATAAACTCAAAAACTTTATTAAAATGCTCAGAAAATATATAATTGGTGGTAGTACATCGGATGTATAATCCACTTACTGGTAATTTTGCAGATAAATCATTGAGTTGAAGATATATTAGACAAATTTAGAAGATCAAAGTTATATGTTAGAATCAAAATCATCTACTAAAATTGTATCATCTCACTACTGAAATTCGACCACCACTCCTTTGGTGGCTAAAAGAAAAACAAACTCTTAAAAAGTGGTTACAGAAAACGGCTCAAAATTTGTGAATTTTATTTGAGATTCGACTTATATCTTTTTTTTTAACACAACCACCACTCCGTTAAAACACCATTGCAAAAGACAAGGTTGTCTTTTTCCTTCTAATCCTCGTGTTAAATTGTAATGATTTCTTGTGAAGAGTATAGATAGAAGTCATTCATAATCAAAAGGGTTTTTGATTCTTGGCTATAATATCTACTTACAACCACGTTTCGTATGGCTCACGGGATAGTTTCTCATATGCTTAAATTGCTTAAGTACTTAGAAACACTAAGATCCAATTGGTAATTAGATTTGTGAGAAATCGTAATTGACCAAATACCACAATCACTTCAATAAAAGTTTCACCTTACTATGGTGTAAACTACGAATAATTTGAAGAGTAGTTTTCGTAGGATTCAAATTTGCTTGCATAAGCAAAGATTCATTGAAGTGAGTGGGAGCATTATCTTAATTGTTAAGAATAAGACGAAGATCAATAAGAAAGGAAAATTTGTATAATGTAAGGTAAAGGTAAAGTTATTGGGAATAACGACGCTAAACCTAAGATATCAATCCCGACCGATAATGTTTCCATTTCGGAAGTGTTGGACACTAAAATAGAAACTACCCCAATTTATTAGAGAATAAACAAGTTAGTTGTGTGACACCTAAGACGATCTTCTTCTTTAAACATCTATTTGATTGACATTACTTCTGCTAGTACCTTCGTCAATATTTGATACCGGCGGTGGTTCTTATCATTGTATTTGATACTAGAAATGATAATGATATGACGAATAGCATTGAATAATGTCGACCTACACAAAAGGATGAAACAAGAGTAGTTGTCATTATATGACACGTAGATGTCATTGTGTACTCAATCTAGTTTTAATTTAGAGTTGTACCTTAATTGAGATTATTATGAGTATAAACTCTAAATGAGAATATAATTTTAAGTTTGTGCTTAAAACGCAAAAGAGGTTTCACTTTTATGATCACAAGTGTTGTATCCTCATATGCCATGATTTGGTCCATGGCTAGCCCATATAAATCAAGGTAATTATATTCTAACCCAAAGTAGAATGTTATATCATATAGATTATGAAAGGATTGAATTTGTAACCCGGATCAAAATCTTAATTCTGGAATGATAGACGCATTGAATCACGAGAGTTAGTTAGTACTCTTTAAACCATTAGATTGTTAATCTTATGGTATATGCGTATCTTGTATTCAAAGCAAGATGTCTCGTGCTCTTTTGTAGAAAAGGAGATCGAGCATGTAAGATCATTGATTCAGAGAGGTTAATCATTACTTCTTTTCTCTTACCAACGATTTAGGTTGACACAAATGTGTACATACACTTAATAAGGTATAAAGAGAAATTTTTGAAGAAGTTCAAAGAGTTTCAACATGAAGTATATTAACCAAAAGATTATAAGATCAAGTCTCACGATCAGTCGTGATGGGAATATCTAAGTGATGACTTAAATATACACCAAAGAAAGTAGTGTGATATAGTATCACTAAGTTATTCTATCATAGCCTTCATTATGGGATAATAAGAAGAAATCAAACCCTATTCGATATGGTTTAGAC
>JAGPOY010005262.1:0-11153 GCA_018983105.1 Silene uniflora
CTATTTGATTTAAATGTGACATTTAAAGAAAAGGTCATAGAGATCGACTCTTTCCAAAAAAGCCAAATACCACCAGATAGCCCAACACTAGGAATGAAGTCGCAATTATTGAAACCAAAACTAGCTATTAGAAAAGGATCAGGTTTAGAAGATGATTTAGTGTCACATATGGCTAAAATTTTAATTCCATTTGACGAGCAAAAGAAATTAAGTTCCTCGGCAAAATTCTTTCTTTTAGTGACCCTAACATTCCAAAAGGCAATATTCATTGAAAACTAGTTAAGACAAAACCATACACATACGTGACTTTATTATGTAACGAAATGCTAAATTCACAAAAATAACAGGTGACCATACCCAAATAAATGTATGTGCAATATGTGTAAGATGGCTTGTCAGAACAAACGTATGAGTTCTGAACCCACATTTGGTTCTAGTTGAGACGATAAACCCCAAGTTAAGCTTAAAAAAACGAAGGAACCGAGAGTTCGACCTATGGTTAAATAAGCAGCAATTATACTCCAAAGACTTCCAAGCTGGAAGAATAATTTGACAACATTGCTTCGCGAAAAGTTCGAAATAATCAACTTGTAAACACATATAGCTAGAGAAACAACACCATAGCATACCTTGTTTTAAAAAAACTACACATCCTATAAAAGATGTTGCCAACAAATGCTCTAGTAGCGAAACATGAAAAATTACGGAAAGGTTTGATACAACAACACAACCTATCAAAAGGTCATCATGATCAAATTGAAAATCTGCAACAAAAAATTTTTCTAGGGACGAACATGGAAAATAGGCACAATGAATAAGATGACATTCTTCAAAGGTGACATTAACATCAGTCATATCACAGTTGTATAAAATCTCAGCCTCAACAATCAATACGATAGCATCAAATCGACAAAGGGAAAGCCTATTAGAAACCTGAGACAATTTTAATCCTTGAGCTAGAGGAACCCGTCTCAAACAGATGGTTAAACAAGCATAAAACAACTTCAAAAGGGGAAAGAAATTGGCTAGTTTTTGGGCTATACTCCAAAAACTTTGAAGCTGGTAATAAATCCCAATAGCATTTCTTGCGGAAAAATTCAGAGTAATTCGATTGTATTCACAATTACACAAATAAACATTACCAAAGCACAAGAGCTTGGTACAAACAGATGAAAAGCAAATGATGTTACAAACGAAAGCTTTAGTAAAAGCCATAAAACGATCTGTTAGTTGAAGACCAACGGCTGGATTTGGTTCGTAGCTACGTACCACCAACTGATCAATATAAAACTGATACTGATCACAAACCAAAATTTCCAAACTAGCAAGACTATTTAAATTGAAATCCATTGCATACAAAAGTGACATCTTGATGTCCGTACTACAATAATCATTCTTATTTGGAAACCTAATGACAAGGTAACTTTTGACTTGAGGAGAGCCTAAGACCAAAGTTTCTTCGATGTAGACTATAAACTGATAAACGCTCCCCGGGGCTAAATTGGAGAGCAAATCAAAGTCCACATATGAAGATACTGAGGAAGTAGGCAAAAAGAGGGAACCCTCAAAATTGTGCAGTTTGATAGGAGAAAGATAACTTACTGCAAAAGGAAAAGACAGAAGAAACCAACCCCAAATCAATACAAACGTAGTCGTCTTAGATCCGTAGAGCAAAAGCGGTAGCGAGAGGCGAGAAGTTGAGATCTCGCTACTCCACAGCCACAACGAGAGCGCAGAAATAGCTGATGACGGAAGCTCGGCATCGCCACCATTGATGGAGAAGACAACAGCGACAAGCCTAATGAAAGGCTCGGCTACAAGCTGAGGAAACAAACCCCGAGTCCAATTCGAATGGTCGAGACTCAAGTTCTTAACACAAATCTCCTCTAAAGAGAGAAAATTGTAAGATCTGAAACGATTAATAGATCTATTAACCAAAGGACAGTTCCAAGGTGAAGCACCAGAGGAGGGATTCGGGCAAGAAAAAAACAAGATCTCCCCATGAATTTTTTCAATCAAGAGAAACTTGTAAGATCTGAAAGGGTTGTTTGCATAATAAACAAGTTTGGATTTGATTTGTGCTGAAGAGCTAGGGATTGGAAACGGAAGAAAAGAATCAGATTGGTAAATTGTTTGATGTTTCCAATCCCCTGGTTTTCTTTTTTTTATGTTTCTCATAATTTGAGAGAGAATTCTCTCACTATTTTCTCTCTCATAATTTTTTCTCCACTTTCACATAAGTTGTTCATAACTTTTAACCTGAGGTGTTAAGTTCGGTAATAAACTTGTGACGATTAATATAATCTTAAGAATATCTAAATATACACAAGCTTGTGACTGTTATGAGCAAGACTTGCTATTTAACACAAATTTAATGATGTGTTAGAGGAGCCACACACTTATTTTTTTACAGTTAGTCTTGCTTATAACCGTTGTAAAATATAACGAAGGCTTGTATCCCCCTATCACCCCGAAAAAAGGTGTTAGTTGGGATGGATTTATACCTTCGTTGTAAATACAACGGATGTAAACAAGAATTTGTGATTTTTTTATTATCTAACCAGTAATCTGTCTAGTGGTTAAAACGTCTTGGTTGATTTCACATGAAGGCGGCGACCTAGTTTAGGGCTTGTTCCATCATTCTACCTTTCATTTTGTGCAATTTGATAGTAGCAATGAAATAAGAATAACTATTTGAACTTATATTTTATCCGCCCTTATAAACTTTAGAATTAAATGTGTTCACCAAGGCCCTACATACAAGGCTACAATTGCGTTATATAGTCTTGCACAAATCACAATCTCATGTCGAAATTACTAATTACTACTACTTCCTAACTAAACTTCATCTTCAGCATTCCTGCATAGTCAAGCTAATATACAAAAGCAAAAAATTACAACAGTAAATTGGGATGTACAAAATTATTTATTTATTTAAATAGGGTCTATGGAAATATGGATCATAGATTCGGAAATGAAAACTGCATGCCATGGGTACGTTTGCCATGGCCCATGGGTAAGTATATGTAGACTATTGAAGGCATACAAAATGATTTGGGTCATGTAAATCGCTTTTGTCAAGTGTTTTGACTATCACTCCACCAACGAATTAAGATTCCGTCAATTCTCATTTAAAACTAGGTTTTTTTGTGAGAAACTACCTTTTATTTAGGATTATTTGTGAATAACTACTTTTTATTTTATTTTTGGCTTTTCACTACCTTTTATTTTTTCTTTTTGCAAAAGACTACTAAAACTCCACTTCCGGCAGAAAAAGTCAAATTTTCGGCGTTGACTTGCCATTTTCATGTTGAATCTAACTCTTTACTTCATAACCTTAATAATTAACGATAAAGATCGATAAACCCAACATTAATCAGCTTAATTTATGCATCTCTAACCCGAATCGAACTCCTAATTCACCAAAACAAATCACCATCGACATATATTTTTCTCAACAATTTTGATCTATTATGGCCAAAATCAAAGCCTAGTATTAACTATCCGTAAATCATTATGGTTTCACTCTTAGGATCACTTGTGTGATATCTTATTAGTTTTCTATACGACTGTGATAGACTTTAGGATGATGAACTATGAATATCCTATAGGGTTATCAAAATGTAAGGGCATAGGTGAAAGGTGACGAAGGAGATGGAGGGGGAGATTGAGGTGGTTAATGTGTTGATATTGCTTGGAAGAGGCTTTTGATTTGGCAATGAATATGGAGATGAGCATTTTTATATTTTTATTGGGTAAACAAACGGAGAAATATGGGTTATATGTGTGAAAATGGGAGAAATAACAAGTCAATATCGGAAAATTGACTTTTTCCGCCGGAAAATCGATTTTGGGTAGTCTTTTGCAAAAAGAAGAAATAAAAGGTAGTGGAAAAAAAATAAAAATAAAAGGTAGTTATTCACAAATGACCCTAAATAAAAGGTAGTTTCTGATAAAAAACCCTTAAAACTATCTTAATTTAAGGACCTTTTTCACCGCCGTTAAAAATAAAGATGAAAAGGGAAAATCATTCGTTTAAGTCGATTTTTAAGCAAGATTTATTAGATCACTAATTGTTGTCTAAGACTTAATTTCAGGAAAGATTAGTCCAATAATGTAGGCCCAACCAATTTACTTAGTAAAAATATAAAATAATAATTTTATTTTAATAACTTGTGTTGATTTTCGCAGTGCATCATTGACAATTAATACCCCTCTTATTTTCCCATCCCATTTTCTCCCTCTAATTTTCTCTCTAATTATTCACACTCATTCTCTAATTTCACATCTCTACATTGCTTAATTCTCCATTAACAACGACAATATTATCCTCACATTATCAGATTTGCACAATTGTTATGTACCACAAATCCACTGACAATATTAACCATAACATACGCACGGTTAGATAATCGCACCTATCCCTTCCCACGTGCCTCCATCGATCAGCCATCAGACACCACCTCTGTCGCTTTCTCGTCGGCAACGCCGCCTATGTCGCCGACGACATCCAAGTACACCAATGTCCCCCATCATACATTCATACCTCACCAATTAACCTCTTAATTAATTTTAACATAAACCCTAACTAAAAAATGATTCAAAATTACAATAAGGTACTTTAATTATTAACAATGGATTAATTAATGAATTAAATACATGACTCTATAATCAAATAATTATTGTTAAATGAAGAATTTGGAAGGAGGTTGAAAAAAATTAAGGAATTTAATAATCGAGAGAAGTTAGAGAGAATTAGATTTGATGTGTTTTTAGATAAGGGTAGACAAATGAAAAATTTGGTGCAAAAAGTATTGTAGTAATTAAAAAAATACTGCGAAAATAAATTATATTATAAAATGGTAACATACAAAATTAATTATGTAAGTTTTCGAGATAAGTTATAAAGTTGTCAAAATAAAATAAAAAGCTTAATAATTTATATATTATATTTGGGCTTGCTTCTAACTGGGCCAAGCAACATCGTAACGAAACTGCAACAATTCAACATCAACTTGATGTGGGACAAAAATAGTCAACATCAACCCGAATCCGGTCAAAATCCAATCCACCCGACTCTAATGGACGGATGAAAACCCGACTTAAATGGATGACGGATGGATGATGGATGAAACGGATGACGGGTTAGATGAAAATTATTTCACCCGCCATCCATCCATCACCCGAAGTATTAATTTTTCTTTAAAAAGAATAGAATTAATACATTTTTAAATGTAAAATATTCAATTATGTATGCATTTTTGTTTCTTGCTTTTTCTTTCATTTCAATTACCACTTCGGATTCAGGTAATCCATCATATATCTCCACCTAAAATAGTGTACACGGAGAGACTTAATTGTGTTTTATGGAGTTGGCAATCTGGCATAAGAGCTTTATCCAATTCCCACAAACCTCTGTAAAAAAAACATCCTTGTTAAACGGACAAGTTTAAGTAAACTAAAAAAAATTATCTAACTTGACTTTTAGCGTAAATTTTCATCATTCTAGCTTAATAAATGTAATCACCCGTTATCACCCGATCCACCCGTTTCATCCGTGGATGATGGATGGATGGATGACGGATGATAAGTTTCATGGATGACGGATGGGTTGGATGAGATTTTAAAGTGACGGATGGATGACGGATGTAGGTTCACCCGACCCGAACCCGATCCATTGACATCCCTACTCCTTTTGTCTCTGTCATTTGTTTACCTTCGAGTATAATTTTTATGAGGATTGAGGAGTATTCTAATGAAAAGTAAACAAATAATCGGGATGAAAGGAGTATATATGCTTCATCATCACTGTGCAAATTATACAGTTGGGGTTTTTTTTATCGGGAAGGGCCGACACATATGAGGTACATAGAAATATAGAATGCTTTTGAATACGTTAAATGTTCAATATAAACATCTTTTTAGCAAGAGAACTACTCAGTAATTGCTTCACAAAAGTAAACAAGTATCTTCATTACTTGCACGTTCGAGTGTTACGACTACACAACACAACATTTGATACCAGTTAACTAAGCTAGGTTTAAATAACAGGCAATAGGTTTAAACAAGCAAATGCAATACCAAGTGTACAAGCTGACTGAGATTCAAATTGTAATGTGAGAATAAATTCCCATCTTGTCTTTAGGTACCAAAACGCTTTGACACATCGCGGTTGCGGTCTGCAAAAAGGATGACATATCAAACGCCAAAACCTTGGAGAAATATAAATGTTAATTTTTTTAATGAAAATTCAGTAACATAAATAAATTTTAATAAACTCATGCTAATTTACCATCAAGTTCTCCATGGTTTTCAATTGTTGCAAGAATACTTTAAGATCCTCACGAGTCGAGATGCCTTCAATTTTATAATCAATGACACCATTAATGTACACATCTACAAGTACCTGCAAGCAATTTGAGCAAATTAGAAAAAAATGGTATAAAGGCACCACAAAGAAAGCGATTTCTAGCTCATAGAGCCGTAGCCAGTAGCTCGATCATCAAGACATCACATATCCAAGCACACATAGATAAGATAAACACAAAGAGACACAAGAGAGCATGGAGCATTTGTGTAATGTGTACCTAAATAGCTTATCAACTCTCACACAAGAGAATTGAAGTGGAACAGCGTATAAAAATTGATCACCGTTGACATGAGGATCAATTCTTTTATATTTTTTCTAATGTCGTCTGGTCAACAATTGATTGTGCCCTCAATCTGTAGTATCTTATTACGAGTATTTACTTTGTGCTGTTTGTCTCGCGACAACAGACCAAAATAGGCTTACAGTAGCATTCACATCTAGATTTGGGATTTGTGAGGCAAGGAACAAGGTGGACATGTAAAATGGAAACCTTGCTGTTTAAGAAGGGTTTGATGTACTTTGCATTCCTGTATTTACGTATGACCAACTGTTTAACAAAGGAAAAATGACAAGTAATGTAGATAAAATGGTATGGCAAGATGTGATAACAGTTAACTAACAAAGGTAAGCAAAGAGGTTGTTGATGGTTGAGAAAACTCGCAACAACCTATCGTGAGGCAGATACATCAAGTTGCAACAATAGAGGCATATACAATCTCCTAACAAGAAAAGCGGAAGAAGTAAAGCAGTAGATGAATCTGTACACAGATTAACAACCTTTTTGAATCTGTTTCCAAGATCAAGAGTGAAACTGATACATGAAACAAGTTTATCAAACCTGTGTGCAAGGTGTGTGGGATGCATTAGCATTAGCATTAGCATTAGCATGCTCGGGATCAGGATATAATAGGTCAAAGGGGAGATTGTCGGACTGAATAAGCTTTCCGAGGGATTCATTGAAGTTTTGCGCCACCTGGATGGTATAAGCTCAGAATGAGTTGGCAATGAGGTAACAAGTAATGTAAATATCCAGTAAAGCAGAAAACAAAGAGACAGTATGTAGTTGTTTTTCTCCCAAATAATCTTAAAGACGAAAGAAGAAAGAGTGCTCACAATGAGACGGCTGCAAACCCAATGACGAGCAGTATCGAGTAAGCCGGGTACAATCTCTAGACAATAAAAGAAAGAAAGAAAGCCATAATAAGAATTAATAAGAATTAATAATAACAAATAAAAATGGATGAAATTCTAACCATTTAAGACAATGGTAGTGAAGACCTTAGGATCCATACGGACACTGATTTGGTTAATCTTCTGTTCAAGGACCCAATCCTTACCAGGTAGAACAACCTGATAACAGAACACAATATTACAATAATTAATAATTAATAATTAATAATACTCTGTAATTCCGTATAAAACAAATAATAAAAATAAAAAAGGAAAAAGGAATAATAACCGCAAAGGTGAGGTTTTGACGTTGGGAACCGTTATCAAGGATGAAGAAAGTAGCATAATTCATACGCTCCATAAGATAGACACCATCAAAAGTAAGCAGTTTATCAATTGGAAAACTACGATCTGCATATTCACTTAATGGAGGGGGTTGGAAACACCGACATTTGAGAGATTTGAATTTTTGGGATGATGAAAACCCTAATTTTACCCTCTGTGTTTTCGATGATGATATTCCCTTCTGGATTTTGGGATGCTCGTATGATGACAATCCCATTTTCAAGCCTCTTACTGCGCATACCGCCATTTTACACGATCTTTTTAGGGTTTTCTTTCTTTCTTTTTTTGTCTCCTTCGTCTTCCCAGTTACTCCCACTTCTCTTTATTTCAATTGTCCCAACCCCCCGCTGGTTCGCCCTTGCCCCGCTCAGTGTCGTTTTCGGGTCCCAATTTAATATAATTTATTCTTTATTTTATTTATTTGGGTCAGCTCGGATAATCCGTCAACGTTAAGTCAATTAAATTAAAAGTTCGGATATAGTCTAGTCATTTCGGGTATAGGGTCATATTTGGTTCACACAAGTAGTTGCACATTTATACCTTGACTCGAATGATCAATCTGGGAAGGCTGGCCATAGACCCACACCCAACATTTACAATGCCAACTCAGCCTTCTTTCCGTTAGTCAAGACGGTTTCTTGACTTTTTTTGACGCAAAGTCATTTTGGTGTTATTACACAAAAAATAGAAAATGTTAGGTGTCCATCTCCCTCCGGCTTGGTGAGTTAGTTTTGGTTTGGGGACTGATCTCGATCCGAATTCCTGAGATGATTTTGGCCATCGGGCTGGTGTAATAATCCGAACTTTTGAGTTCACCCGACTTAGTACTCGGTCAAGTAGACCAAATGGTATTGAGGTGATTCCAATTGGAGGGACGTCTTAAACCTGTCATAACCTTATATCATGACATGATCTTGAGGTGATTCCAATTGGAGGTGATAGCTTGTTCAATTACGAATCCAAATGGTAGGTCACACGCCCAAAATGACCAAGAAACGAGTGAGATATGACTGTTTTAAGAAAACTGGTGAGTGTTGAGAACAACCTGTACTCGATCGAGTGCTCTAATACTCGATCGAGTTACCTTGATATCGATCGAGTTTCATTTGACTCAATTGAGTGTCTTTTGATTTTAATGGTCTAGATTCTGGAACTCGCTACTCGATTGAGTGGAGGGTTCACTCGATCGAGTGGATAGTCATTCGAACGAGTGTCTGTCGCTTTCACCTATAAACCGCGTGAGGAGCTTATCTCTTTCGCCCTCTATTTTTAGATTTTTACCCCTATTTCGTCACCAAACCCTATCCTTTACTCTCTAAAAATCCCCCCAAATAGCTCTAAAACCTTTCCTAAGTATGTCCATGGAAGCTAAGCAGGGAAATTGAGATCCTACACCTTCCTCTCTACCTTTCACCTATTTTATATGGTAAGTTGAGTTTACACCCCTTTCCCCTCTCTTATTTTATGAAGCCTAGAATTTGGGGGTTTTCATGGGTAGTTTAATTAGGAGTTATTGCTAGTATTATGAGTAAGCGGTTAGTTAATTAGTATTGTTATTGTTATGTCAATTAGTACTGACAGTTATTATGTGATTATTGTAAGATGGGAGGTTTTTGAGATGAATTCTTGTTATCTTGGATTAGCTTATGGAGTATGCTAAAAGTCATGTTAATCCTACTCAATATTTGGGTCATTGTATGCTTGATGGTTAATCATATAATTAGATTAGTCGTATCATAACATGTTTAGTCACTAATTATGTCACCATAAGGAGATTATGGTGGTAATAATGTATGGCGGTACAATGTTGGTTAAGGTGAGTCGATGATTGGCAATTAGTTCCTAATATATGGTCTTGCATTCATTGTTGGTCGTATTGTATAATAGAGGATTGGCGATGGTGATATGGTTGTTGTGGAGACGGAGAACGATTGGGAGATCGTCTTCCGCTTAGGTCGCCTCTTGGAGCTTCCCACTCCAAGAGGGTTGTGCACATTAATGGCTTGAGTTTTGGAGGGACTCGTGTGGTGAGGCACGATATCTGGCAGGGGATACGAGTCGCTCTTTGGCCCGGTACCACGGATGTGCTCAGAGTACCTTGCGTGATTTGTGGTGTCGTGGACGTGTTCAGTGCACCGGTGTGACGGTTGGATATTGGTATCTCATTGATGTTATAGTCATATTGCATATTCTCACGTCCGAGTCGTATTACACTTGTTTATTGAAACTGATGAGTTGTGTGTATGTGTCAGATCCCAATCTTGTTTGGGGTGGCCTCTGTCATATGGGGAGCGAGTTGAGTACATGTGGTTTGGATAGCACGTGGGATACGGGACGAGCTTGATGAGTCACAAGACGAGTTTAGTTGGCTAGAAGAGTATAGTTGTCATGAGTTGTACTTTGATCCTTTCGTTTACGTTTATGTAATCATTAAACTTTATATCTATAATAAAGTGTTATTTGACTGAAGTTTTGAAACACTATCTCGTGAAACCGAGATGGTAATACCTTTAATTATCTCTCTCCATGGATCAAAGGTCTTGTAGGGTTCCAGATGATGTGTGCCACGGCCATGGAGATGAATCTCTGATACACACTTTTGGGGTTCGTTGCAGGTATTTCTCCAAAACTTTGTCGATCAAGACGAGTAATGATGAGTATCTGGGGGATCATTGGTTTCCTCAGGACGGTATCACAACCAAGGAGAAGAATCTCCGAGACATTTTTTTGGTCTTGTTGGAGGTATTTCTCCGAATCTTCATCAATTAAGACAAGTAAAGATGAGTGTTATCCTTTGACCAGCGTTGATCGCCCATTCAAGACTGTTGTGGATGTTGAAATGGATTTTCATGTCGAGCCATCCGTACGCCATCAACACACTACTATGACCCTGTAACACCCCTATTTATGAAGGAGCCTTTAGCAAGACATTCCCTAATAAATCGAACTGTTACCATCTCGGTTTCCCGAGGTAGTGAATAACAAAGACAAAGAACCAAGGTACTTTAATTATCATTTAAGTGAATACTTGTTTACAAAACCGTACAACTAAAACTTAACATAATAAATTACAACTTGCAGCGGAAATAAAACTTGTAACTACGTGGATGACTAAACATAATAAAACCAAAATGAACTAGACACTAAGTCAGGCAATCCAAGCTCTCTTCCCATCCAGCTCCTATCAGTCTCTGAGGTACCTGTCAATCTGCTCCCCATTATAAGGTTCACCGCAGGTGTTCACGAATACACAGGGTCAACCACGAGG
>JAGPOY010005264.1:0-11150 GCA_018983105.1 Silene uniflora
TTCAATCTGTGGAGCACCTCGAGGACCAGGTGGGATCCCATCCAAGCGGAAACTACCAAGAGATTTATTGTCCCTCACAAACTCTCTTTCACCCTGGAGAACATTGATCTCGACACTAGTCTGTCCATCTGCAGCTGTCGAAAAAACCTCTGATTTGGAAGTAGGAAGTGTCGTGTTCCTGGGGATGATTTTTGTCATCACTCCACCGAGGGTCTCAAGACCAATTGATAATGGTGTCACGTCCAAAAGCACAATGTCACTTACATCTCCAGCGAGGACACCAGCCTGCAATACAATAAAAACGAGAAATTAATTCTGATTCTCTAAGATAACAAAACTTGGAACATGAATTATGAAGTAGCTTAGCATCAAATAGCCGCTCATAAAGCAGACAAATAACAATAGCTATATATACTTTCTATAGCTAGTAAAATAAAGCAGCGAATTTCTCATACAATCACTACTTTTTTTGGTTTTTTTAGTCACTACTACCTACTTCAAGTACTCCAATAGATACTCTCATCACGTTGATACTCTCCTCTCAGAGAAGAGGGATTGTAAGCGTCATATGGTATCTCTACATGAAATTTATTTGCGCCGAGGAGATATTTCATCACAAAATGTTTGGTCTTTTAGTCCAATGTGGTCAATGTAAATGAGATGATGGAAGCATTTTTTTAGAAGACTATCATGCAGCCCCTTTTTTTAGAATGCACACCAATAGATTTTACAAGTAATATAGATACATGACAGTGATATCGTATTTAAGAATAGCACGGGGCATAAATGAGATGATAGATTGGAAATAGAATGGAACCTGTACTGCAGCCCCTAGAGCAACAACTTCATCGGGGTTGACAGTCACATTAGGATCTTTTCCAGTGACACTTTTGACCAACTCCTGAACAGCTGGAATACGTGTGGAGCCACCGACAAGGATCACTTCGTCTAAATCACTGTAAGAGAGCTTGGCGTCTCTCAGTGAATTTTGTACGGGTGTTTTCAACCTGGAAACAATAAATAAATGCAAGGAACAAACTTCTAGAAGTTAGAGCACACATAAAAGCTCACTTAAAGAGGTAATACTGGAAAGGTAACGATAGAAAACTACTACAATACTGAACCACAAATGACAAACCTGAAGACAATTTTACTACATACCTGTCAAGAAGGTCAGAACAAAGTTCTTCGAATTTTGCCCTGGTCAAGGTAGTCGCAATGTGCTTTGGCCCATCGGCAGTGGCAGTGATGAAAGGCAAACTAGAAACAAATGATTTCAGTAATCAATTTCTAAGTAAATATGGAGTATCATACGGCACATAAAGAAAAGGTACACACAAGCCACTGCAGAAAAACATATTTGAATACTATACCTAATGTTTGCCTGTGTTAATGATGAAAGCTCCATCTTAGCTTTCTCAGCTGTCTCTGTAAGACGTTGAAGGGCTTGCTTGTCTTTCAAGAGATCAATGCCTTCATCTCTTTTAAACTCAGCAGCAAGCCAATCAACAATCCTCTGTTATGTCAATTAATGAGTTAGTTATTCACCGTAAGCAGACGAAACATGAAGCTCTAAAGAAAGAGCAAAGCAAAGTAACTAACCTTGTCAAAATCGTCACCACCTAAATGAGTATCTCCCGAGGTTGAAAGAACTTCAAATACACCATCACCAACCTCAAGAACTGTGTCATATGAATATACAATCAATATGATTAGGAGACAATTATTTTAGATTACGGTACTAAAAGGATAATTATAATTAATACAGATAAGGACAGAGCATATGCCATATGGTATGAAACTCAGAAACATTAAGCACGGATTAAGAATGGAAGAAACAGTACCTGAAACATCAAACGTACCACCTCCAAGGTCAAAAACCAAAATTGTTTCGTTATTCTTCTTCTCAAAACCATAAGCTAAAGCGGCAGCAGTAGGCTCATTTATAATTCTAAGAACTTCCAACCCAGCAATTCGCCCAGCATCCTTTGTTGCTGTCCTTTGAGAGTCATTAAAGTAAGCTGGAACAGTGACCACAGCCTTGGTGACTTTATCGTTTAAAAACTTTGACGCATCATCCACAAGTTTCCTCAACACCTTTACAAAATTAAAACACCCGACCATGATTGTCAGACCAAAACATCCGCCCACATTACCAACCAATTACAAATAGTGTGCAAACAATATTTGATAACAGCCAATTGTCCCCAAAGTATTACTCCCTCCATCCTCGTTATTTGTTTAATAATTCCATATTTGTGTGTCACGTTCATTTGATTACCTTTCTACATTAGAAATGTTTCTAATGAGTAATTTGATCTTACACATTGCTTACCCTTTCTATTTTAACCTGGGATATTACGAATTTACTCTTGCACATTTACCTTTCCTCCATTCTAGCCCTACCCTTTCTAGCCCTACCTTGCCACAATGACCACCCCTAGGCACCCACCCACGATCCCTTAATATTGGTCTTCGAGTTAATTTCAATTCAGTTTATTTCTGTTCCATATTTCCATTCAATATAATTTCAGTCCAAAAGAACACAGCCTAAGTGAAAACTAGGGCTTTTGTCCGTCTTTGTTTTCAACAACCACTACAATGCAATAACCACCCCTAGGCTTAATGGATATTGGTCCACAGGGTCTATTCTTTTCGACTAAATTTCAATTCATTTTGGTTCCATAATTCCGCTCAGTTCAAATAATTTCAGTCCAAAAGAACACGACCTAAGTGAAAACTAGGGCTTTTGTCCGTCTTTGTTTTCAACAACCACTACAATGCAATAACCACCCCTAGGCTTAATGGATATTGGTCCAGAGGGTCTATTCTTTTCGACTAAATTTCAATTCATTTTGGTTCCATAATTCTGCTCAGTTCAAATAATTTCAGTCCAAAAGAACACGACCTAAGTCTAAGAGCATGTACTATAGAGAGGAGAGTTTCATCCTCTTATTTTTTACCTTTCCCTCTAATTTTTTAACACATCATCATCTCTTTCATCCACTACATTTTCCACTATCTACATCCTCTTTTTCTACTTTGCTCCTACAATAGAGAGGATCCTCTTATATATTACTTTTCTTATTATTTTAATTATTTCCAATTCTTATAGAGAGGATCCTCTTATATATTACTTTTCTCTATTATATGTGAGGAGTATTATAATGAAAGGGAAACTATAGGCAGACTTGGAGGGAGTACAAAATAAAAATGATAGACACATGTAATATATTAACTAGGAAATTGGCACAAGGGCCAAGATGAGCTTTCCTCTAAAACTAGAGGAAGCCATCTTCCTCTTACTAAGAGGATGATCTATGGAGGTTGTACGATAGAGAGGACCTCCTCTTAGATGAGAGAGTGCCAAGAGGAGGTTGAATCCTCTCTATTGTACATGCTCTAAACTGGGGCTTTTGTACACTTGTATCCTAAAATGCAAAATAAACCTACAAAATGTAATTCCAAACAAACACAATAAATTCAAATAATAAATTAGAATAAACCCGTCTCACACAATAATTACGATCAAAACAAAAGATAAACCTGAGCGGAAATCTCTTCAGCAGCAAACTGTTTCCCAACAGCAGGACAATCAAGCTTAATATTCCCATTATCGTCCCTCAAAACCCGATAACTAACCTGCCTACTCTCCTCATCAACTTCCGATTCTTTCCTCCCAATAAACCGTTTAACCGAAGAAAACGTATTCTGCGGGTTAACAACCCCCTGTCGTTTCGCAATCAGCCCAATCAATCTCTCCCCATTCTTCGTATACGCGACGACACTCGGTGTCGTCCGCTCCCCGTTCGCATTGGTAATTATCGTCGGCTTCCCAAATTCCATCACCGCCACCGCAGAGTTAGTCGTACCAAGGTCAATTCCCACTGCCTTCTCGTTAACCACTCGAACCGCATTGAACCGGCGGTTCGATTGGGTTCGGTGGTTCAGGCGGAGGAAGGTGGAAGTGGGTTTAAGGTTGCAGAAGGAGAGGTTTGTTCGTTGGCCGAAGAAGAGGGAGTTGTTGGTGTTGGTGTTTAGGTTAGTGAAGGGGCGTGCGTTGAGGATGTTTAATTGGGATGTTGAAGAAGAAGACGCCATTGTTGTTGAAGAATTGGGGATTAGGGTTGGAGATTGAAGTGAGCGAAGAAGAAAGGAGAATTGCGGGGTTTTTAAGGTAAAACTTGGTTGGCAAATGGCAACTAGGTTTTGTTCTAGAATTTTCTATTCCTCATTTTTGCACGGTGGTAGAACCAGCCACTAGTGGAGACGGAATTAAATTGAACTAGGTTAGATCCCGCGCAATGCATGCGCGGTATTTATACAATTTTTATTTTGAGTGCATTTGATTTTAAATTGACACCTGAACACCCCATTATTTTTTATATTCACCATATTATATTTTGATTTAATCAATTTGCAAACTAATCAAAACGCAATGCATGTCCGGTATTTATAGAATTTTTATTTTAAGTGCATTTGATTTTACATTGACACCTGAACACCCCATTATTTTTTATATTCACCATATTATATTTTGATTTAATCAATTTGCAAACTAATCAAAAAAATTGAGTAATGTTATGAAATCTGTATTTTAATGCAAAATTTTTTAACTCAAATTTAATGATTCAATTTTAAATTTTCTTAATTTATTTTTAATGATTTTTTTGTCATTAAGCTAATAAGTACATTTTATAGTTTGTTTCAAACGAAATTAATATTAAGTCACTCTCTAATAATACTATAGTAGAATCGGTAAAATATTTAATAAATTTCGGTGTTGTTTGGCCTTGTTTATGTAAAAGAGATTTTCCCTTTTGTAAAAGAGTTTATGCAAAAGTTACTTTTTGGAAAAACTTTGGTTGTTTGACCAATTTTTTGTAAAAACGGATTCTAATAAAATTTATATGTTTGGCCTAACTACTTCCATCTAACTTTTATTTTCTTTTTATTAATTGTAGAATCATCATTTGAACAAAAACTAATGTTTAAAAAAAAATTATGTAATCGCTCGACAGTTATACTAAAACCATATAATTACCCTTCAAAATTATAATTTTACACACGGTTGTCAAATCGAAATTATGACGACAAATAAAATAGACAATGTCTGTATTACCAAGTTTAAAATCGTCTCAGATTCATAAGACAAGTAGTGATGGAATTACGAATAATTGCCAGATATTACTGTATTAATATTCAGAACATCTAGGCAAAAATAATGGTGTTTTGGGTGCTTTTGTGAAAAGTAGTATGAGAAGTAGAAAATATCTACTTCTAATTTTCGGGGTCAATAATCAGTTTTTAACTTTTTAAAAGTAGTTTTACATATCTCTAATATATAGTGTTTGGCCTAGATACTACTTTTTAAGTTAGAAAAACACTTTTAAAACTTGGCCAAACAGCACCTTAACCAATTTTATAATTTAGAGTTTATTGAAGATATTATAATTTGATTAAAAGATTTTATTTTAATGAAATGATTGCTAAGTGAATAAAATCTCATTTGTTTCCATTTTTAGTTAGTATAATTTGAAGAGAAAATTTTTCATGTTTCTTATTCTTTTAGTATATAGGAGATGGAGTTAAAGCCGGAATTAAGTTGAACTGAACTGTACTTAGGCCTTGTTTGGTTGCCCCCATAAAAATGGGGGAATTGAAAAATCCCATGATTTGGAAAAATGGGAGATGTTTAGTTGCCCCAAATCATGAGATTTTCTTTTTCCCAATAATTTCCAACTCCTCCATAATGGAGGAGTTTAATTACCTAGCCCCTCAGGTAATTGGAAACTCATGTGTCAATATAACTCCTGCATGTCAACCAAACGGGTTTTGGGCAATTCACATGAATTGGCTAATTCACGTGCTTTGTAAATTCATGGGAAATTAATTCCCGTATGGCAACCAAACGAGGCCTTATAATCAAGGAAAATGATAAATACAACCCTAAGAGCTGTATTTATAGAGCTATAAGAGGAAATAAATCCTTAATATTGGTATTAATTGCATTGAGTATTGTGTAATTTAATTCTTAATTCCTAAATCTCTATATACTAAAAGAATAAGAAAAACTCCCATTTTTCCCGCCTAAAACACATTCCCTATTTAGATAATTCCTTATATGTACTTTTCTATTCTGGTACATTCTCCTATATACTTCCTATTTTAAATGCGGAAGATTTGTCTCTAAGTTTTTTTTGTGATAAAAATTTCATTAACTTTGTAAGATAAGTCGTACCTAAAATTTTTTTTTAAAAAATAATATCATTATTTTTGTGTAAAAAATATTTTTAAATTATACTATTTATGCCGTTACTTAAATCTCTTAATTTATTTCACTCTTTTAATTTTTTTTTTCCTAAAAATGAAAATACTATGATCAGAAACGATAAAAAATTAATAAATTGTCAATTTACAATCTATAAATAGCACGTATTAATAAGTAAAACGTTATAAATACCGTGCATGTATTACACTGGATCTATACTAGTTAATACCACATATATAAGCCTATAAGGTATTAAATGGTTAAATAAAACCCAAAGGGCTTTATTTAACATAATCCTATAATCAATTATATTTACCGATCGAGCCTTTTACATTTACAAATAACAAAATTTCACCAACATACGTTTTAAACTGACGACGACTTTGAAACAACTTGTTTAGAGTCGAGATGTATGTGCCAGTCGGGCCAACTTATCATTTACCATGACCTAAATGATCTCTACTCAAAATGAATCAATACAACACATAAAAAATCAAAAATGATTGACGCGGTCTAATTTGGTATGTGGATTATAACCAAAATCAATATATCAATATCTATCTATCTATCTATCTATATTAATAAAGGAAGCTTTTTTCGAGCGATTATAGAGTCTCCAACTTTCGTGAACTACCTAAGATTATTTAAATTTTGATTAGGATAGATTATACAATAAAAAAACATCATCTTTTATGCATGTAATGTATGTATTTACGTAAGTTCCATGTCAACTCAAATACAAATAACAAATAAGTATTGAGTTATTCACAAACTAGAATTTTGTGAGAATCCCCCTTATACTAAGAGATTAAACTTTCTCAATAATTTTCCCTCCAAAAAGGATCGGAATTTTTCTAAATAAGGAAATAAATGAGAGTTTATTTACTATGAAGTGATAATTTTTTTTCTTTAAACTATAAATTATTATCTTTTAATTAAAATTAAAAGTAAAATGATATAAACCACAAACTTTAAATTGCTAAATCGTTTTTCAGTGTTATTATTAATTATAAAATAGCTTGACACATATTCCGTACAAAATAATCTGTTGTAAACTGATATTCATACCTTGATAAAAAAAATCATTAAAGTTATTTTAAGAAAATTTATAAAATAAAATCATCTGTTTTGTAGAAAAAAATCCATTAAAATATATGCACATTTCGTAACTTTTAATCGATTCTCTGAATTAGTATTCTGTTTATTTATTTTTTCTCTCATATCAAAATATAATGGGTAAAATATGAAAAATTAATGAAATGTCAATTTTAAAGCTATAACTAATAGTCTAATACACTAAAATCGTACAAAAAAAGTAATAAACTTAAAAAAAAAAACTCTATAAATACCGCGCATGTATTGCGCGGGATCTATACTAGTAGAATACTAAGCAAAAGCAATCAGCTCGATGTGTGTATATATATAATTTTCCTTCGTTTATCAAACATATGATTACTTGCATGTTTTTGGTCATTTTCTTCTTATTTTTTTACGTATTTACGTACTTATTTTATTTATGTTATTAATGTGTATATTGTTATGCTAATCGTATGTTTGCTTATATACAGCCATACAAATATATATGGATAGTATAATTTGGTAAAAGTTTCAGGTTAAATATGAAGTTGAGTGCATGTATAACACGGTTTTTCAATTCAATGCAAAACAAATTTTCAGATGATTCTATTGAAAAAGGTAAGCATTCAATAGCTACATTACTTTTATAATGCTTTCAGATCATTTAAATTTTCATCGGCTGAATATTCAAGTATATGAAACACGTTTTATGCACGAATTCCTAACTCGAAAACAGTTGATTTTATTCAATGTTGGTAATTATCAAAAGCCATGGCGGTTGCTACTATAACAGAGCACACTATTTTTGACTCACTTGGCTTCAAAGAATTAGTGTGTTTGGATCTCAGAAGATATAGAAAAAATGATCAACAGCGCCAAACAATGTAGGTAAGAATGACTAATAGGGCATTACTATCATTCTAATACAGAGGGTTGGATTTAAAGTATCGGAACTATTTTGCGATAAAATAATGTCGAATGTATGTCATGACATTTTATTCCCTTCTATGTAATTAAGACTTTCGAGCGATATTAAAACCTCCTACCTTTGTCTAAATACCGAAATAAGACTTAACTTCTGACATGATTACTATTTTTTTTTTTAGCTAATAGTGGTGTTTGAGTTAGATTTGCGTACCTTAACTCAACTCTATAAAAGAAATTTTACTTCCAAAAGAAAATTTATTTTCGGTTTTCAACATACATATTACTGTATCATATGCTTTTTCCGAGTTTATTGTTTTTATCACTTTGGTTGGTTATCACAAAATAGGCCTATCTCCATATATATGTATATATAATTCTCTCTAATGTTTCATGTCCTTTATGTTTATTGCTGCTTTCATCACTTAGTTGATTATATTTTCGGTTGGTGTTCGAGGATTGAATGTGACTAATAAACTGATCGAGAAAGGGCAGATTAATGCATGTAACTTCACTTGTGTAATGTTATGTGGTAATATAGTATATTTATTGGTTATTTATAGCTGTAAGTTTTAAGAATGTAGATAAATTAATGTTTCTTCTGCGTAGATTTGCATTACTACTCCGTATTCGGTCGTTGCTCTTTATACACCCTCTCTCAGACACTTGCTTATTTTGTAAGGGAAACAAAGCAAGTGTAAACCATTAAATGAGACCGGGGAGTAGTACTTTTTTACACCTTTTATGTAGAAAGTTTTTTTAATTCTGTTTCTGTTTAGTTTGATAGCCGTTTTATACATAGTTTTATTCATCCCTAGCCATGTTCATGCGGAGTTCGTTAAGTAAATAAATGAATGTGGAATGTTTTGTTTATGAAATTTAGGTTGTTGGTTTCGCTTCTGTTTTTCGTTTGTTCCTTTTCTGCTCTCAAGTTGTAATACCTGCTTTTCCACACCAAAAAAAAAAAAACGTGAAATTTAAAAGTTGGCATACAATTTAAAATCCTACATATGTTAAAGATGATTTATTAGAATGTGGAATTTGAAATGTGAATGTGTAATATAATACAAATAAACTAGTTTAATACCCGTGCAAAATGCACGGACATATTTAATTTCATTTCGTAGATTATAGTATTAAACAATATAAAGAATACTCCATAACTTAGCAATTAGCAAGTAGTCTTAATGAAACTATTCAACTTTCTAGAAGCTCACTCAATTGACCGGTCATGGTCATTTATACATCACATTGTGTATAATACAATAACGTAAATGAAAATTGCATCCAATTGGCAATAACTCCTACGAACATGATAAATTTGATCGTCAAAATTAGAATAATTTTGATTAAGAACGGCTAGTCTTCCTTAACGCGGACGAATCCGTCTTAATAATAAAACGGGTCAAATATTATTCTACATGAGCCGATGGGCATGTAGGACAAATCTTTTGTTTTTTTCCTAATGTATTCTATTTTTGTCTTATTACTCCCACATGAGTGTATTTAACCCGTTTCAAACTTAATACGAATATGCTCGTCTTAAATGACAATCTACCGACTAAGAAAATAGATAATTTATCAAAAAGATTTAAAGTACGTTATTTCGGTAGAATAGATGAATATCCCCTTAGAAAATAATGATTAGCTACCTTGCTATTTCCATTTTGATGATAATATTAATTTAATAAGATATACATCATCTTTCGCATAGTTAAGCCTGAAAGTACTTATCCTAATATACGTGTGTAATGTGTATATATATCAACTTTCAAAAATTAAGTTCTAATATTTTCATTGAATTGAGATAAAATGATGTAGTACACCGTGTATTTAGAGTTACTCCGAATATGACCGAGTATGTAGTCCGTACTTTATAACAGATATCTTTAAAGACCCGAAATCAAGCTAATGAAATATCTCTATGGTTTGCTACTTATGGTCCTCTGCATAAACTCAATGTCAAGCTTAAGGTACTTGTTCAAGAATGCATGTCAACAAAACTCTTAAATTGCCTCTAAAACGAAGAACAAAATATATTAATTCAAATAGAGATTTCTACGGTTAATGAAAATGAGAATGGAAATGAAAATGAGAATGGATTAAAGAAACAATAAAAGGCAATGGATAAATGATCGACTGATGGTTGAACGCTTAAATTAAATAAGAATTGAGATAGGCTAATCTTCTAGGGAGATTTGATAGCCATTAATGTATTAGATGTTGTCCATTTCTTTAATTTTTCTCTTCCAAATATATCCTTGTAGTTTAGGAAACAAAACTATTTCTGTCAACAGTTTATTATTATAGAGTAATGAAATAAGTAAAGAAAAAATAAAATCTTCTTAGGAAATGAGCGGGAAAATTTTTAATAGAGAGTTGACACGTGTATAGGTGGTTCTTCTATTATAATTATATATTATATATATAGATATAGATATATAGATGTTTGTAAGCTACGCTATAAGATCAGAATTTCGAAGATAACATTCCTACGGTTGATCTTATATCATAATCCGAGGGTAAGTTCTCATATAAGATGAGTGTGTCTTAACCCTAATGCAGGTCAAATAGTATGGATAAATAAGATAAAATAAAAAAGTAAAGTATTTATACTTTATGCCTAAGAGATTAGATACTCGATCCGTTTTAATGTTAAGACGAATTTTTCCGTTTTAAGGGCGTCTAACAATAATCCGTAACTCGGAAAATGATTTAGATATAACAAAACACAAAATCTCATTGAAGACACACCATATCCGTCACAAATGAAGACGGATACCATTTCCTCTCACAAAATACCCATGAGATGTGAGTGGGGGAGCACATGGGGGTGCCCACCTTGTCCCCTCTACCCATTTTCTCTCACAAATTACCC
>JAGPOY010005266.1:0-11149 GCA_018983105.1 Silene uniflora
ATTATTTCACTGTATTGTATTTTCATATTAAAAAAATGAAATGTAAAAACTAATCAAAGAAAATTAAATTAAGTTGTGATTTTTTTTTCAATGAATTTGTTTTTTTATCACAAAGCTAATAGTAAATATGTGTCAAGTTATTCTTTAAAGTAATACTTCGTAATTATTGCATTACTGAAAAATATAGCAACTTATATATTTTATAATTTAATACCAAATTAATTTTATTTTATGAAGAAATTATAACTATGAATTTAATTAAAATATTAAAATTTAATTATAATAATATATATTTTTTTTGGTGAAATGTTAATTTCATTAGAATAAACTTGAAGTACACACACCAATTTTACATATTATAGCTTTCAACTAAACCAATAATATGCTAACTATTACATCATAATTCCTAATCTTTGACACCATTCCTTTGTACCACCACTCATCTTTTGACCATGCTTGTGCCTCATTCTACTTCGAAGTTGCTCTTTAATGCTGCTCAACATCCTCTCAGGATGCTCTACCAACTGATCAAATCTGCTTCTATTCCTCGCCAGCCAAATGCCATAGACTAGTACCATCACAGTAGCATATACAATTTGTTTCTTCATTAGAGAATGCACCTTCAGCTTGCAGCACCAGTCCAAAGTATCCTGGGCAGGAATTATGAAACCCAACCACTAATTCACAAGCCCCAAACATCTTCTGCTATACGGACAATAAAAAAACAGATGTTCATAGTTTTCTGCATATAACCCACATAGGTCACACTTGCCATCACTTTGCACTCCATACTTCTCCAGTCTGTCCTTAGTAGGCAGCCTCCTAAGAGCATACAGCCAAGCTATAAACGCATGATTTGGAACATTTAGCTTGTTCCATACTACACCATACCAGTCCATCTTAACCATCTCCCCCATCAGCCAATTATAACCAGCTGCAGGAGAATATCTTCCATTATTCGAGCACCACTGGCCATTGACATATCCCATCTTCAACTGCTCCTTGACTTTGCATATTTGCCTCCAAGTCCAACTAGTATTGATTGATGGCTGAGAATCAAACCAATTTTGCTGTTTCATATAAACATGGCTTACCCATCTTATCCACAAGTGATCTTCTTTGGTAGCTAACCACCATGTATACTTACCAATCATTGCAACATTCCAAACCTCACTGTTAGAAATACCCAGACCACCATTCTTCATCTCCTTACACACCTTATCCCAGGATACAGATGGACTCCTGGAATAAGTATCAGTCCCTGCCCATAAGTAGTTCCTGCATATGCTTCTTATTTTGCCTATCACACTCTTAGGAAGAATGAATATCCTAGCCCAATAGGAGTGCAATTGAGATAACACATGTTTAACCAAAACCAATCTTCCTGCATAGCTCAACTTTCTTGTCCCCCATCCCCTGATTTTACTGACCATCTTCTCAACCAGTTTTGCACAGTCACCTACTGCAATCTTTTTATAAGAAATTGGGATGCCTAAGTATCTGAATGGGAATGATCCAAGTTTAAAACCAGGCATCCTCAGAATTCCCTGCAATTCCTCATCTTTTATTCCATTACAGTAAATTTCAGACTTCTCCTTATTAATAGTCAGTCCAGATGCTGCTGAGAAAGTCAAGAAAGCTCTCAATATCACCTTAATGGACCCCTTATCCCCCCTACAAAACAATAATAGGTCATCTGCAAAGCACACATGACACAACTTCAAAGCTCTGCACATAGGGTGGAATCTGAATTCCCTTCTCTGAATTACAACATCAAGCACTCTAGTATAGCACTCCATACACATGGTAAATATCAGTGGTGACATAGGATCCCCCTGCCTTATACCTCTCTTCCCTTCAAAGTACCCAAAACAATTGCCATTGAGTGATAAAGTATAAGTTGGAGAAGTAATACATGTCATCATTAATGTAATCAATTTATCAGGAAATCTCAAAGCCCTCAACATATGCTCAATAAACGGACATTCAATTGAATCATAAGCCTTCCTCAAGTCTACTTTCATCAGGCATCTAGGTGAACATGCCTTCCTATTATACAATCTTACCAAATCCTGACAAATCAAGATATTGTCAACTATTTCTCTACCTTTGATGAAAGCACTCTGATTAGCACTAATAATATCTGGTAGAACAACAGCCACTCTATTACAAATGAGTTTAGTAATGCACTTATATAGTACATTACAACATGCAATTGGCCTAAAGTCAGTCACATTCTCAGGTCTGGTCTTTTTTGGTATCAAAGTCAGGATTGTAGCATTTACCTGCCTCAGCATTTTGCCATTCTCAAACACCTCCTTAATAGCTTGGCAAATATCACTCCCAATCACATCATAGGAATCTCTAAAGAACTGGCTTGTATAGCCATCATGTCCTGGTGATTTATTAGCAGAGATAGAAAACAATGCTGCTTTAATCTCCTCATTACTAACCGGCTGCAACAACTTTTGCCTATGCTCATCAGTCAGTGTCTTTTCCCTTCTAACAGTAGAATAATGAACTTTAACTACTGGATTACTTGTCCCCAACAACTCTTTGTAATATTCCAGAAAAGCACCCTCAATGCCATTACTATCCACATGCAAATTCCCTTGAATATCCTTAATAGCCAGCACCTGGTTCATCATCCTTCTACTTTTGATAGCACTGTGAAAATACTGTGTATTCTCATCCCCCTTCTCCATCCAGGTAATCTTAGCCTTTTGATATAGAAATGCATTCCTAGCCTTATCAAGTTCCATGTATACCTTAGAAGCCTGCTTCTCTTGTATTCTCAAGGTAGGATTATGATAATCCCCTTGTATCCTCAGTTGCAGCTGTTCTAAATTAAGCTTGGCAATTCTGGCATTTGCCTCCACATTAGAGAATGCTTCCCTATTCAACAACCTCAGGTCAGCCTTCAATAATTTCATCTTCCTCACTATCTGGAACATTGTAATGCCTCCAACCTCCTTCTGCCAAGCTAGAGTAATGATCTCATTAAAATGCTCATCTCTTCCCCACATATTAAAATACTTAAACCATCTTTTCCTCCCATCAGAAGTTCTCCATAAGTCTATTACACAAGGATTATGGTCAAATAATCCCTCAGGCAAGAAAGTAGTAGTGCAATCAGGAAACATCATTAGCCAGTCAGAATTAACCATCACCCTATCAATCCTGCTAAATCTCCTTCCATCTCCATCCTGCTTGTTACTCCAAGTGAAAAATGCTCCATGAGCAGGAATATCAGCAATTCCACATCTCTCAGCACACTCTAGAAATCTAGTAATGTCAGCTTCAGTTACAGCTGATCCAATTCTCTCATTATACCCCAAAACATTATTGAAATCCCCACATACAATCCAAGGGCCCTGAACTCTGCCATGTAACTCTTCAATGGACTCCCATAAAGGAATCCTCTAAGTCAACCTGTTGTACCCATACACAAAGGACATCCACCACCAGCATCCAGTAGGCCTATATCTAATCTTGCAGTGTATAACTTGAGCTTCACATCTCACCATTTCCACTGCAAAAATATTATCATCCCATAAAATCCATATTCTGCCATTTTCACTAACATCATTATTAGTGATCAGTGACCATTGACTCCCAAGCCCTTGATACACCTTATTAATAGAATTATTACGCACCCTAGTTTCCATTATTCCTACTAATCCTATATTATTATTCTGCAGATACCACTTAATGTCTCTCTACTTATTTGGGCTATTACACCCCCTTACATTTCAGAATCCTATATTAACCATGATCCAAGGTTTCCAGACCCTTCCCTATCTCCACTCCCCTACTCTTATTTCTAGGCTCAACAGTGTTAAGAGCATCCATAAAGGATTTCTGACACCCAACTTCACTCCCTCCTCCAGCCCGACTATTTAATCGAGTTAACAGTCTAACTGAAGAATTAGGCATCTTATGTGGTAGTCCAAGCATTGGTGTAACCAGAGGCTCTCCAACACCAGCATGAGCTGGAGTACAAGCAGGTGTTACAACAGTCCCCCTGACCCCAGATTGAGCAATGGTTGGGAACTCCTGCACCTGTAAATTAAAAGGTTTCTCAGATGGAACAAGTTGCTTATTCTGGACAGGCTCCCAGACCTGTTTCTGTTTCTTCTGTTTTCTCTCCTGCCTGATCTCTTTTTGCCTACATTGACTTGTTTCATGGCCCATGCCCTTACATTCATCACATCTCACAGGTTTCCACTCATAATGAATATTCTGATGATGTGAAATATCCAGTTCATCCATAAATCTTTTATAATATGGCAATTGCTGACCTATCTTCACTTTTACCATGACTCTAGCAAAACCCAGAAAAGTTTTCTCCTTGGTATCAATATCCAACCTAACAGGTTCACCAACCAGACCAGCTATCTTCAACAACGCAGGACCCCAAAATTTAAGATTCAAACCATATAATCTAATCCAAATTGGGATACTGTCTGTTGGAGTATGTGTCCTCAACAATAGTGCGATCACATAATTATTGTGTAATCACGTAATTATTTAAAAAACTCATAATTAGAATACGCAAGGGATGATTCAATTATATAAGTCGACTTATCAACATTAATCGGTAATGATTGGCTAAATAGAGTTTGACATTACTGTCGTTTGACGGTGGTGGTCAGTTGATCCCTTTAGGTCACACCTATAGGACAATTCCCGAAATCGTTAAGTTAATTAATTGTATGTCGATACAGATTAATTAATTCCTTAAAATAGAACAAATTTATATTATTAGAGAGTATGTTTTATCTTGTTTTAATGAGATTAAATAAGATTCGATTTTAGTAAATAAGACGTTATGTTACTAAAATTAATCGGAGTTTGCGAAACTATTGAGGTCGGAGTTAATTATTAGTTATAATTACAATATGTTGTAAGTTGTACTAATTTATATTGTCATATTGTACACTAGTAATTGTGTATTACTAGTCGATTTGTTAAATGTACGATATTTATATTTGATATTACGTTTAATTGTTAAACACTTATTTATATGACTTGTAACATGTTACATGTCACATATTATAAAAAATTGTACAATTGACAAAATTGTAAGATAAAATGGTATCCCATTTTATCATTTTAAGCGTGTGAATTGGGTGGTTGGAAGGAGCATTAGTTGATCTTATTTATGCACATAAACATTATGATTAACAATCAATTGTGAGACAAAGCATGCTATCTAGAGAAGACAAATGTGTGAGCATGCTCACCCTTGTCTCCCCTTGCCCCAACCGTGCACCCTCCCTCCTATTGACTCCATTATAAGATCATTTGATGATCTTATCAATTATAGTTAATGTGTGTTAATATATCTCTCTAAAACCTCATAAAATAAGTTTTATGCATTTTGTTCTATGATCTAAAAATATTAATCCACATTACTAGAAGTAGTAATATATATTACGGAAATTTCCCATGGTACCCCTTAATTTTGTCAGATTTCCCATGGTACCCCTTCTTTTAAGAATTCGCCCATGGTACCCTTAAGGTTCCAGTTTTGTGCCCGTGGTACCCCTTAATGTAACGGTTGTTAACGGAACGTTAACTTTTGATGACGTGGCAATAATTATTAAATTAAAAAATATTTAAAAATCTAAAATAAAAACAAAATTTTGAGCATTTCCCATGGTACCCCTGTATTTGATACATTCTTCCCCAGATATCCCTAAGATGTAATAATTTTTCAATGTTACAGTTTATATACGAGTAGTTTTTTCACTACATTCATGATTTAAGTAATGTAATAGCTTAATAAGGGGTTCATTTTGCAATCATTCTTTGTGTCATCTTGATTTACTCTTTACTCAACATCAATATGTACATAATCAGTGCTACTGTTATGTTAAAATATAAGAGTTTGAACAAAATCTTTATCTTTGTCGGCCATCATTATCTTTGTTTCTCAAATTTTTCTTTTAATTTACACAACCGTGTTGGACATTTGCCGAGCTTCTTTAACCGAGTTAACATAGCCAAATAAGCCATGATTCATTTTCAATATAATCTCTTCTTAAATCCATAACCTTGTTAATTTTTTGGTGGTGAGTTGTAAAAGGAGAACATGATACTTCTTTTATTGTAACTTAGGGATATCTGGGGAAAACTGTATAAAGTACGGGGGTACCATGAGAAATGCTCAAACTTTTATTTTCATTTTATTTATTTTTATTAATTTTTAATTTAGAAATTATTGCCGCGTCATCAAAAGTTAACGTCCCGTTAACGACCGTTACATTAAGGGGTACCACGGGCACAAAACTGAAACCTTAAGGGTACCATGGGCAGATTCTTAAAAGCAGGGATACCATGGGAAATCTGACAAAATTAAGGGGCACCATGGGAAATTTCCGTATATATTAAGATCATTTTAAGACTCTAATATCTTATACCTAGTTAGTATACTATATTAGGATTTCGGGTTTGTCTTGGGTGCAATCGGAGGAGGACTTCTACTCTTGAAGTCTCGGTTTTTAGGAGGATCATCCATTCCGTATTTAAGCTCAAGAACAAGTAAAGTAGGCGACTTTACTTGTGCCCAGATTCGTACCATATTCCGCATTGTAAGGAAAAATTGTTTTTCTCTCTTATCTCTTCATGTATGTACTAGATCCACCATAATAGATTATTATGACTAAATATAAATCATATTAGAGGAGTCTAATATGTGGGATATGAACCCAACACTGTCAACATCCTCTTTAACCAATTTAGACACAGGAGTCCATTCTTTAACAATAACTCGTTTATTGTCAAAAAACAAAGGTCCAGCCTGCTGTAACACAACATTCTTTTTTTCCATTGTTTTGATGCGAACAAGGAATACTCCATTAGCCTTAAACGCAATCTTATCAATATTTTCAGCATTCCACACTCGCTTAACAAACGCATCAACTACTGCCCTTGGCGGGTTCGCGCCAAGAACATAACAATAAACCGCACTAGACCAATACTCTAATTCAGACTGGACATCCTCAGAAGTAAGTTGAAGCATACCAGATTCAGATGTTGAACTCGCGTGGCTTGTACAACCCACCTCAGTCCACTCTCCATCTTCATCTGCCTGCTCCTCTTCAAACGTTCCCAGCTCAGAATTCATATTGAAAGCCTTCAACCCAGTATCAGATGAAGGTCCTTCCACTCCAACGTCTACAGTAACCTCTCCCTCAGCACAATTCTCTTTCCCATCCATACTAATATTTTTGTTTTTTGATTGAGTAGTAAAGAATTTAGCCTTACTATTTATTTTTGATTTTTGTAAAGAGCGATTGATTTTAGATTGATTTTGTTTATGGGTAACCATTGTAATCTCCAGGAACCAGATCCCCAAAATCGTACATCTCTCTACTTTCTCTCTCTAATTAATTCTGGCAATATTATAATAATATATTTACGGAATTACTTTTTCACATACGGATTTTACTCTTTCACATACACTTTATCATTATCTTTTCATCTATTACCCTTTCAATATTCACAAAAAAAATTGTACCATCCTCCCACCCCGTTTTCCCACCATCTGCCATCCCCTCCTCTAATGGCGATTATGAAAAAGCCATTGTTTCAAACATTAGTCATAAGTCAACTTCATAATGCAATTTATTGTGGCCATTAAAATTTTCATGAACATGCATAAATGTTGAAAAGTTTTCACGTTTCTGCAAATAAAGCCCCATTTCATACTGTATGATCTGCAATCTGTGTAATGTTCCTCCACCAATCTCGACTAAGTGTCCCCGATTAACTCTCTTTTATTAAACCCTAACTATAATTAGACCTAATTGTAAAATTCTAATTAATTTGATATAAAAATGTAAAAGTAAATCATAAAAATAGATTTATGTTTGCACGATATGAGGTTGGTCGGAGCGAGGTCAGCCGGAGCAACGTGGACCGACGATTGGATTGACCGGAGGTGGTGTTGGTGGTGAAGGGAGACGAGGAAAGGGAGAAAAAAAATCAATTGGGTGAAAAAAAGACAGGGATAAAATTGGAAAAGGCGTATGTGAAAGAGTAAAATCCGTATGTGAAAAAGCACGTTCCTATATTTATTGAAAAGATAATAATGTAATGGAAGTAAGTTTTAGTTATTACCTTATTTAGCTAAGATGCTTTTTGGAGGGAAAACTAAGAGAATTTTTATTTTCTTAGTAGTAGGGGGATGAATTATAAACATTACGATATTTATATATTAATTCCTTCTTAAACTCAAAACCCACCACCGAACCCCTTTTACCCGCGGTTTAACCACCCGTGGCTGAGTCCCTACACCCCTGCACCATCGTGAACAGCCACCCATTGCCACGGTGAGCCTCCACAGCCGCACAGGCCCAAGCCGGGTCAAACCACCACGACTTAAACACCCACGCCCTAGACCTCAGGTGTACGAATCAACCAAACAATCACCGGTCCAAACCCCACAGCCACCGTGTCTTAAACCCTTCACCAGCGACACCACCGTCACCCATTCCACCTCCGGCCATCACCATTGACACCAATGCCATACGGTGGTCCCAAAGGTGGTCCATTTTCCCATAGTAGGTCAATAACACGATCACGGTGTTCGTCTTAAGACGGTCTCACACAAATACGACTACTCCCCTGTTTCTCCCCTGTTTTCGCGCATTCAGGCCACCACCCACCACGAACTGCCACCTAAGACCACCAATATGCCTCCAATGTGGTCGCCCCAACCACCAAAAAGCAACCCAACCACCCCTAAGTCAAGTCGGGTCCGTTTAAGGGTCCAATTAAGTCGAATTAACATCACCCCTGTTTTACACGAAACCCGTCAACCACCGCACCAGCCACCACCTATAACCACCCCCGACCTCTCATGGTTGTCGACTCAACCCTAGGTACCTTCCTAACCCGACCCAGGCCTGTCACGATTGAATACGGGTTCAAAACAATTTATAAATCGTGTATATACAACACCCACAACCACCACGTAAAACCCCTGCAAACCCCCTTTATCGTCGGTCAATGGTGGTCAACGATGGGTCCTGGTCAGTCCCTGGTGTCCCACGGTCACAGTCATGGTCTTAGCTAGTCCTAAGGCGGTCTAATTAGTGAGTTATAAGGTGACAAAGTGTATACATAAGACGGTCTCACAAGCTATTACCTTTTTCCGCTAATTCTCTTCTTCTCTTCTTTCCAAGTCTCTAATTATCCTCCCAGCAACTTGTTTTCAGGTTTATTGTGATTAAAAGAGTTAGGGTATGAGGCCTATGTTATTTATATAGGAGTTGTCTTAATAGTTAATTAGGAAGTTCTGTTATTTTATTATTATTAACTCCCGTCTTTCCTTTTAAATTCCTACTCCAATAAGACTACTCGGTCCAATGGCACACGGCCCAAGGCACCCTCCACGGTCCAAGATTATTCACTTTAATTATCTTTCTCGTCTTTGTTGCAATTACTATTATAAAATGTCATTAACTTAATTAATTAATTATTCGAATTACGTAAATTATTATTATAAATACTTACGAAATTATGGGGCATTACAATTATTAAGCTTAATATGGTTGAAAATGAAAGTGATATAGTGTTTAAATTGATATGTTGAACTTAATAATGAAGTTACTAAACCAAATAATGGTTAAAAAGCTAAATTTAATGGTCAAAAATTGAAGTAATGCGATAAAATAAAAGGGTCGTGATAACGACCCGACCAAAACCTGAATATCATTTAACCCGAAATGACCCGGACCCGATAACGGCCGAACCCAAATCCGACTCGAACCCTAAGGGTAATCTAACCCGATTTGACCCAAACCCGATATGACCCGACCCGACTGACCTAATTACCACCTCTAAGTTAACAACCTTATTTTTTCCAACCCGACCCGACCTATGACCCCGATATTTTCTCAACCCGATAAATGAGTCGATATATGCTAATAGCCTAACCCGCTAATAACCCGACCCAACTTGTCACCCGTTGATGACCCGCCCGAAGATGACCCAACATGAACTGAACCGACCTAAACCCTTCACCGATCCGACATAACCCGAACCTGAACCCGATATGACCCGACTCGCTTTGATCTGACCCGTATAACCGATCCGAGTGATCCGGGTAAACCCTATACATTAGTCGTGACCTTATTGATCGTCTTCGCTAATTTTATTTTATTAGTTGATCTATTAATTTCACCTTTAGCATTCCAATTTCCCATTAACCTGCTAATTTACTTATTAGCCCGCCAAATTACCCATTAACTCACTTAATAGTATACAAATCTAACTAAAATTATGAAAACTCCATTATCATTTCATGCTTCATAAGAGATTTTTAATCGTGGTTTGTGGTTGTTAAAGTTAATTTGTTATGCTTCTCAAAGAGGATGGTGATACGACGTTAATGAGTTGGAACGAAGTTTAAAGTACGATTGTTTGAGGAGAGACAAAATTAATGGAGAGTTGGAGGAGGTCGTGATGGATAATTAGTAAGAAGTTCAAGGGTACAATGTAGATGTAATACCTCAGATTTCTGACTAGAGGCAACACGACCGAGTAAGGCTAACTCGACCGAGTTAGCTGTTGTATGTCACTTGGTTGGTTTCTGCATTTGGTACAGTAGGTTCTGTCGAGTAGCCACTCGACCGAGTCATTGTTGACTCGGCCTAGTTGGGCTTACTCGGCCGAGTAACTAGCTTACTCGGACGAGTGGCCTATCTAACGGGTTTAATCCGCAGTTTTGGTGATTAGTATAAATAAGAGAGTTAAAACATTTTAGTCAGTTTCTAATCTTTTACAAAATCACTTTTATAAAACCTAATGACGTATCATCTTTCTTAATTATTCTAATCACTCCTAAGCACAAGGGTCGGTCGATTTCACCGTTCTACATCGTCTCACATAGATCGAGTTGGTAAGTTCTATATATGATTTGTATTAGTTCTCTTGATTAGTTTATGCTAACCCTAATTGGTTGAATTAGGGGATTTGAGAAATTGTTGGGATTAGTATAGTAATTGGTGTATTGCTTTGCTATTATAGGTGACGGATTCATATGAACCTTTCTGTGATTGACTGCTGTGATTGATCGGATTTGCGAATAAGGTAGGGTTTCCCTACTCGGCTGCCTGTGTAATTGTTTACGAGTTTT
>JAGPOY010005267.1:0-11148 GCA_018983105.1 Silene uniflora
TCGATGTAATACTGGATGAGGTAATTTGGGATTTCCCCTTTGTGTTTTTTATTCACGGGCACGCTTGCTTACAATCATATCTCAGCTTACTTGGTCATTTACAAGATGTTAACCTTACAACATTCATGAGATGTTTAAATGGCATCTTTCTAATGTCTAGTTTGGATACAATCTTGGTAATGAAAGGAGGGGAATGGGTTAGAGAGAGCAGAAAGGGACGAAGTAGGTGTGCTTGGATTCGATTTCCCTCAAAAGGAAGGAAAATGTCTCTCTCCAAATCCCTATCCCTCAATTTCCCTCATATTGTGTTTCCTAATCCTAACCGAACAAGGCATGTTATGTCTGTCATTCGCCCTCCCTCCCTTTCTCTCCAAACCTGTCCATTCGAACGAGGGCTAAACTTTGCTAAAGATGCATGCTATGCTATCGCAGGTAAGGGCGCCACATTAGTCATTCATATCTCCAACAACATAGTCTGTATCAACACACAAAATAGTTTAAGCTACAAGGCTATTAACAAGAATGGTAAGAGGTTCCTAACGGTGAATTGAGCGGTTGTACATGCTACATATAGTTTTACAAATTGTTTCGTTTAAATTCTCAAATAAGATGGTTGTATTGATAAAAATAGATTTTGCAAAAAGGGTGGTTTGGCAGTGCTAAAGGGAGTGTTACATTGTTTGACACTTCAATACTCATCACATAGACTAATTTAATCCTTCGTATTCTCCAAATATATTATCCTCGTCGATAAAAATACGCAGCAAAAGGGTGAAGTTGAGAAACTTACGACCTCTTTACCCTAAAACTTAGGTCTTTATTCAGGTTAGTTTAGCTCAGCTTCTTTTAGTCGAAAAAAACAGGGCCTAAGAGGTTTATATATGAGTCTGCAGCACTTATCAGCTCAAATGCAACTCTTATATGCGAATTCCTAACTTACAGAAGGAAGACCAGATGGCTAGAGAAAAAATGTGAGAGAAAAACAATATCATAAGCACCTTTGACCATTTTGCAAATTAAGTATTTGACCTTTAACTTTAATCCAGATCTAGACGTTGTTGTGCCAGTAGAAACAGCTATTCTAACTTTTTTTTTTAATTTTTTTTTTCTGATCAATTCCAACTTAAATGACCTCATTATCTTAGTTTCATCCATTAATTTTTTTTTCCCTGTGTTAACAAGGAGTATCCCTACCAATAGTTGGGGCAATCCTGCTCGGAATACTGAATCAAACATCATGACCACTTATTTGAGAGACAATAAATAAATCATAGCAACCAACTTTGTTAATTTGATCCATTAATTAATGCAAATGCAGCCAACACCACTTGACATTCATGTGATAGTATACTTGCTTACGCCGTGCGTTATGCATTTTCTAATGGTTAGGCACCTTTCCACTTCAACTAATTAAGGCTCCTTTACTTGGCTCGCGAAGAAAATAAGCATGTATTGACACTAATAAAGCTCTTTAAACGTGCAATGTAGTCTACTGTTAAACCTTTCTCCTCTCAGGCTTTCATCTCCTTCATCACGAGGAAGAAATGAAGACTTCTAACTTGTTTCGACTCCTCGCGATTTTATTTTTAAGCTTTATTCTTCTTTATTTCCTAGCATCTCTAACCATGGTCTGGACCACATCTAACTGCACAAATTTCCTCGCTTCTTCCCGTTACTCAACCCCTGTTTCCATTGAACATGTTGTGTTTGGAATTGCCTCAACTAGTAAAACATGGCCCAAGCAGAAGGAATTCTTACAAATCTGGTGGAAACCCGACAAAATGCGAGGCTGTGTCTTTGTGGATGCCTTACCACCCAGTCCCAGTAACTCCAGTGTGGACACCAGTGCCAGTCTCCCCCCAATCTGTGTCTCTCAGGATACGTCCCATTTTCGCTATACTTACAAGCATGGCTACCGGTCACTGATCCGAGTTGCAAGGGTTGTATCCGAGACTGTCAACTTGGACTACCCTAATGCTAAATGGTATGTCTTCGGGGATGGTGATACAGTGTTCTTCCCAGACAATTTGGTTAAGGCGCTCTCGAAATATGACCATGAGCTTTGGTACTATGTTGGGGCTAATTCGGAGATATATGAGCAGAATGCTGTTAATTCGTTTGAGATGGCATTTTGGGGAGCTGGGTTTGCTGTAAGTGCGCCTCTTGCGAAGGTGCTTTCTAGGGTATTTGATTCCTGCCTGGAACGTTATCCCCATCTTTATGGCGCTGATGGAAGGGTTTACGCTTGTTTAGCTGAGCTTGGGGTTGGATTAACCCATGAGCCTGGGTTTCATCAGGTACGATTTGATTTCCATGTTTATAGGCTTCCTCTTGTTTCGATATCTGATTCATTAGCTTTCTACAAGTAATGTACCGCGTATCTTTGGTATGAGTATCCATCCTTTGCACTTCAGGAACATTTCAGTAGAAGTCAGGAACTCCTTCTGATGTTCTTTTTAATACTTTCAGATTTTAGTTTGGTAGAGCATATTTTTATCGAAAAATAGATTGTATCAAATTAATGGTTAACGCATAGCTTTAGAAGCATCACATCATAAAAGACATTGGTCTAATGAGTATCATAACTTACTAGATGGACATCCGAGGAAACATATTTGGTCTTCTTGCTGCTCATCCGTTAGCACCACTGATATCACTCCCGCGTTTGAGTGAAGTCGATCCCATATTCCCTGAGAAGACAACGATCAGCGCTCTGCAACATCTCTTTAAATCTGTGACCATGGATTCTGAGAGGATACTGCAGCAAACAGTGTGTTATGACCGTTGGTTTTCATGGACAGTTTCAGTTTCTTGGGGTTATGCAGTTGAAGTTTTTGACCACCATATATACTTGTCTGACAGTCTTCGTCTACAAGATACCTTTAGTCCATGGAAAAAGGGTTCAGAAGCTAGGTATTCATTTAGTACAAGGCCTCTTCATCCTGATCCATGTCGTAGATCGACTGTTTTCTTCTTTGATGGGATATATGCTCGACAAATGAAGATTATAAGTAACTACAGAAGAATGATACCTGATAACTGCAGTTTTGATCCTATGGCTTCACCGAAAAAGCTTCAAGAAATCATCGTATATTCACAGAAATCAAACCTTGGCATGAACCAGGTGGTTACCTGCATAAACACCAAATTAAACGGTAAGAGTTGCATATTTTGTTGCAAGAGAAAAATAAAATTAACACTGTGCTATTTGTTTAATTTGAATGCAGTTAAAGGCACCAAGGAGACAATGCTGTGATGTCTTACCTTCTTCGGTGGGTCAGAAGTTGGAACTTCAGATACGGGAATGTGGAGAAGATGAACTAATACGAATCCATGCGTAAATTTTAGGAATTTTAAATTTTCATTCAACCCCGATGGTACAATTCAGAGGTTTATCATCAAATTCGGCTTTAGAATGATTTTCTACCAGTTGTCAAAGTAGACGTACCGGCTTGAGGATAGATCATATTCTTCCCATTATTTACGTGCCGCCGTTTCAAATTTTTAACGGTTCAGTAATCTTACTTATTCTTACTTGGTACATTGCTAGCTAAGTTGAGAGTACATCCTATCTATACTGTATTTTGTTAACTGTGATCTTAGGAAAAAGGATGAGGTTCTTCTTGTATTTGCTCGAATTTTTTGGGTAATTAGCGTTAATTACCCAATTAATTGGGTAATTAGTATTGTATCCGAACTATTTGGATACATAGTGTCCACGTCATCACTTTATTTATTTTTCCAGTTTTTCTAACAAGTCGCTGAGGTTCTTAGCGGCTTGCCTTTGTTTCATTAAAAAAAAATGAGAATCACCAAAGCCGCTGAGGTTCTTAGCGACTTTGGTAAGTTTTCTCAATCCAGAACTCCAGTAGCTACTGGAATGCCAAAATGCTATGTGACAGGCAAAGACGCTGAAGTCCTTAGCGGCTTTGTTAAGTTTTATGTCATAACTTAGCAAGCCGCTGAGGTTCTTAGCGACTTGGCCAAGTTTTCTTAGTCCAGAATTCCAGTAGCTACTGGAATGCCAAAAACGCTATGTGACAGGCAAAGCCGCTGAGTTCCATAGCGGCTTTGTCAAGTTTTCTGTCATAACTTAACAAGCCGCTGAGGTTCTTAGCGGCTTACTCATAATTTTATAAAAAAAAAAGGCTGTAAGTTTAATTTGCCATGCCAAATCGCAACAACCTTCAAACACTTCTTCAATTTTACACCATACAACAGCAGCAAAGTTCATACACACTCCAAAGACGGGGTTGAAATCCGGAAATGCGAGAATTGTCATTAATAACCAATTAGCATACAAAGTTCACGAACTAAAGTTCATACAACAACTAAATCCATGCTTGGAAATGAAACTAACTTCATACAAATTAAATAATTCCACCAACTACGTGCCACATTAGGCAAATAATGGGCCTACAATGAGGAAAACCTTTGATCGAGGGACCAAATGACCAATATACTTGAGAAAAAGGAACATACATCGGATGTAGTACCTCCAACTTTTTTGTTTCTGAGCATCTAAGCATTTTTTTCGAGCTTATTCCTCCAACCTTTATTTGTTTTTGAGCATATGTGTTTTTTTTTAGCATATTAAAATGTAAAAGTTAGATTTTAATTTTTTTTTTCCATCAAAACACAAATTTAACTAAAACTATTGAGTTTTATTGTAATTTCTTAGAGCTTAATGTTTAAGTGAATAAACTCAAAAAGTTTATTAAAACGCTCAAAAAATATATAATTGGTGGTAGTACATCGGATGTATAATCCACTTACTGAAAATACTTTATCAAATTGTTGGATATTGGGATCATTAGTGGGCTTATTGACAAAATGGACGGCGGTTCCGGGATTGACCTCTTTTAAAGCATTTAAGTAACGGGGAAGAAAAGCATAAGATTCCTCCCAATCTCCATAAAGATCCGCCAAGGCTCTTTGTTTTGCCATCCAAGTCTCCCAATAAGAAATCTTGAAATTGAATTCCTTTGTTATGGAGGCCCTCAACAAACTCACCTTAGCACCCCAATCTTCTTTCACTAGATGCTTAATAGCATTGCTTATGAAATCCCCCTTTAAATTTGGATGGTCAAGAGAAGGTTTCCGAACCACACAAGAAGCTTCATGTGGGCCTTTGTATGAAACAATTGTGAAAACTTTCGAGTGAATGTTTTTTTGACTTGCTCTCAAATACCATCTACAAGCTAAGGGGTGCCTATAACATTTATAAGTCACGGTATGAGGTCTTGATTCGGCAATTTTGTAAACTTGATTTCTAGCGACGTTGTAAGATGTGACAACTTGTCGCAAAATCTCCTTGCTTCCAAAATTTTGCCCAACAATAAATTCATCCCCATTCTTAAGTGGAGCCACACTAGATTTATACCAATTATTTTCATGACCCACATCTAAAGCTCCAACATTGATAAATTGGGTGTTAGTAAATGTTTGAGAAACAAGGTCCACCATATCATCCTCATCCTCACTCAACAAAAACAAAGCATCCTCCTCTTCAATCCCATTTTCAATCTCATCTCCAAAAACATTAGCATCTACTATGGACGCTTCATCAACATTATTAGTTGACAAAGACACATGCCAATTAGGTTTCTCAACTTGACTAAGCATATTTGTGTATGACATATTAAAAGGTTGTAGAGTTGTTTGAGGAATTTCAAGTTCTTCTTCAAGAGGCTTTAACTCGATAAACAAATCTATGGACAAGGCTTTTGATTGACACACAATTACCCACAATGCTTTGATCAACCTACGATCATTACTCAAGGATACTACTTTGTAACCTCTTACACTTGGGTATTTCATTTTGATATTAAGCTCAAATTTTGTTCTATCTACCTCTAAGGACTCATAAATTGCACTCTTGAGCTCATTGAAACTAATATTACTATTAACAAAAATAAAGCTTTCACAACCACCCTTATAACTAACATTTTCACCATTTACCACAACTTCACCATTCCACCAACAAGTCAATGGGTAATTATTTACCTCCATTGTAAATAATAAACTAAATACAACAACTAATTTGAATAATACAACTAATAAACTAAGCTAATAAAAATTGGTAAACAAACAAGTAAATTGAGGATGATTATTCAACTCAAACGAAATTAGTACCTTAGGATGAATTAATAGATGAATATAGGAGGAATTAATTTGAACAATAAAACAAATAATCTAAGCTAAAAACAAACTACTAAACTAACTAGTAAATTGGGGATGATTACTAAACTCAAACGAAATTAGTAATTTAAGGATAAATTAATACCTCTAGATGAAAATAGGATGAATTAGGTTTATGGAGAGCAATTAATTGAAAGAATTTTAGATGATTTTGAGTGAGTAATTCAGGGTGTCGGAAATTAGGGTTTATCGGGTTTTTGGGGATTGATTTTTCTGGGTGTGTAAATAGAGGAATGATTGTGATTCGCGATTTTTTTTTATATGCGAAGCCAAAACGCTAAGGTTCTCAGCGGCTTGACCTCAATTACCAAAGACGCTGAGAACCTCAGCGGCTTCTCCTAAAATTCACGCTTCTCCTACTTCAGTACACACTGGATTGGGTTCAGTGTGCATTTGGAGGAAAATTGAGGCAAGCCGCTAAGAACCTCAGCGGCTTGTTAGAAAAACTGGAAAAAAAAATAAAGTGATGACGTGGACACTATGTATCCAAATAGTTCGGATACAATACTAATTACCCAATTAATTGGGTAATTAACGCTAATTACCCAAAAAATTCTATTTGCTCCAATGTTACACATACCATCCAGGCCTCCAGTCTTCACTTAGGTCGCGTGAAATGCCCCTGATATTTGATGTGTCTGACACTTTTAAAGGGGGATCCTCTCCATTTCCTCTCACAATCTCTTTAAATACTAATTTCCCCTTTCACTCTTATTTTTCCTTTATTTTTATGCATAAATTTAGAACCGTTAGATGTTGTGAAAATACGATCCGGAATAGAAAATACTAGTATGGGTTTCGCCCGGGCTACCTCTGTTTACCATTAAAATTTATTTTCAATTAAATAAAATTCATTTAAAATTGCATAACTCATAAATTTATCATTAATATATTTTTCTATGATGCGGAGTATATCTTAAAATTAAAATGAAATACATTTTGAGACAAATTCACTACTCCCACTATTAATCTTTTACTTAAATCGACTGGTTAGTTAATTGTTCATATATGGAGTACTTTTACCAGACACATGGTTACAAGATAAGGCAACAAAAATAGTCCACCTGCCTAAAGAAACACGACGTAAAAAGACTACACGAATACAACAAATACAGATTATTACAATACAAAGAAAAGATAAATACATAGATGCAACTAGTAAGCTTCCATAGATTAGGCGTTTTCGATCCATGGCGGGGGCTGAGTAAAAAAAATGGAGTGCACCACTATCATCCATACACAACCTAGCGTGCTTAGCTACCAAGTTCTTGACTTGGTTAGTCCTCCTATCTTCGAAGGAAAGATGGCAAACTTGGAAGCAATCCTTTAAAGCCCTGCAATCATTAATCAAATTAACAATCCGGGAGGGAGCAACATTGTTCAAGGCGATGAGCTTGCAAGCTTGTGCACAATCAGTAGCAAGAGAGACATCGCTCCAACCCGCTTCCAAGGAGTAAAGTAGGACAGTCCGTATTGCTAACAACTCAGCACATAAAGGATCTTCGGCATATATAGTCTTCCAACCGCCTCCAGCCCAAATACCATTATGGTTCCTCAAGAGGAAGCCAATTCCTGCAGGTTTATCGCACGAAATCCAAGAAGCATCCACATTTATTTTAACAGTATTACTAGCAGGGGGAGTCCAGGAAGGGGGGATCAAAAGGGTAGGAGGAGGTGTGTCATGGTCAGGTGTTTTTGTGGTGGTGTACTGAATGGCCTGATTTTTAATAGGGTGGCAAGTGTCGATAAGTGGTATAGAACGCTTTTGGAAGATCCATGCGTTACGCCTTTTCCAAATCTGCCTAACACCAAAAGAAATAATGGTAGCCCAAGTCGTAGAGGACTCCTCACTACACTCAAGGTTACTAGAAAGCCAATCCGTGATAAATCTATTGTAAACAAAATTGCTAAAGATCGCCCCTAAAATACTCATCTCGCCCCTAAATTTCATTTATTTTTCCATGTTTGCCCTTCTCTCTACACAATCTCTCTAAACATATTTTTTTTCCGTAAATCGTAAATGGGTGACGGAGATCCTTTTTTTTAATTATCTCTTTAATTCGTACAATAATGAAAATTCGTACAATAATGAAGAAAATCGATTTCAAAATGATTGGAATGCCGAACAACATTATCAGTAAAACGATCAACATTATAGTTACGATAACGGTGAAAGAAGCGGTAATGGAGACAGTAATAACAATACGGGTCAATATAATTACGAACAAGAAATGGTGAATACGGGGAATTACGAGCAAGAATCTCAAAATACGCAACAGAATGAGGTATTATACGATCTTTCCTCTAATTTTTCAAGTTTAATTTTTACGATATGCTTTATTTTTGAAGGCATTCGGGTCAGATTCACGAATGGACCTAGGCCCATTCATGCAGAAAACACGAAACTACCCGGGGCCATTCGTGTAAACCACACGTCATGACCCAGACCAATTTCGTGAATCTCACACGAATGGTCTCAGGCCTTTTCGTGAAAATCACACGAATGAGCCATTTTTACAGTTTTTATTTTTATTTTTTATTTTTTTTAAATTGGTTATTTTAGGGAAATTGTGAAGATCCGAATGAAGGCGGCGGTGGTATAGATTACAGTGGGCACTTTGTGTTTGAATATTCGTTTAAAACATTTGAAGAAGCATTTGATCGTTGTGATGAAGTTGCGTACGGGTTAGGTTTTCATCTGGTAAAGGCTAAATATCACATGGAAAAGAGTCCTCCGTATAAAATCGCAAAATGTGAGCGATACGGTCCTTACAGAAGCAAGGCTAAGGATCCCGAGAAATTGCAAAGGAAGTCGATGACCCAAAAATGTATGTGTCCATTTGCGATAAGGGTGATAAAAAGAAGTGAAGGTATGTCGGTTGTTGTGCCTAAGTTCGGGGTTCACAATCACAATTTTCGAAAGTTTCTTGAAGGTCATAGACGTAGAGCGAAATTTACTGCTGAACAGAAAGAATTGATTAAGCAGTATCGGCAGTCTCATGTGAAACCGGGGATGGTTAGACATGCATTTACACTTAGGTATCCTGATCAACCGACTCCGGTCCTGAAACAAATTTACAATGAAAATGCCTGATTGAGTGCAAAGGATAGAGATGGGAGAAACAGTATTCAATATATGTTGAATTTAGCGAATGAAGCTAACTACCTTAGCGATTACATGTCAGATCGTCTCACAAAGAAACTTACACATGTTTGGTTTTCTCATCCAGAGGCGGTGCAGATGTTTAAAGCGTGGCCAGAGGTTGTCTAATCGACTCTACATACAAGACAAATAAGTACGGTCATATATTGGTTCAATGTGTAAGCGTCACACCTGTTGGAAAAAGTTTTTTAATAGGTTACGCGCTTATTGACCATGAGAGTACTGATGGATATAAGTGGGTTCTCAGAAGGTTAGAGTCATTGTTGGAACCGGGTGTGAGGCCATCAGTCTTCGTCACAGATCACGAGGGTGGTCTAATTGCCGCACTCCCTCAAATATTTCGCACGTCTTATCATTTTTTGTGCCTCTGGCACGTGTATACTGCAGTTGAGGCCAAAGCAACGAACATAGAAAATGATGGTAATTTTGGTGAAGTGGTAGCACATGGTGTTTGGAAAAACGTTATTGAAGCTAAAACGTTTGACGAGTGTAACATGGAGTGGAATGAGTTGACGAAAAAATATTGTAGTCATCCTGCACTTATCGATTATCTTGAGAGGATGACATGGTGGCATCAAATCCATATGTTTGCCAAATTCTATACCAATTTGGTACTTCATTTTGGTAACATAACTACGTCTAGAGTTGAGTCTGCTCATGCTCAATTGAAGATGTGGTTAGGATCAACTGTATTACAATATATGGAAATGGGCTAATGTTATGATTCACGGGCAACATATTGAAATTCGGAAGACGTTGGAAGCTTCTATAAGCAAGACAGTTGTTACAAACATGTATTATGGGAATATATTTTCTATGTTGAGTGGAAGAGTTTCGGCGACAACTATCCAAGCAATACAAGTGGGATATAATCGTGGAACTGATCTGGGTTATTACTTGGAGGACCGTTGTGGTTGCACACTATGGACAACCCATAAGTTATATTGTGCTTGTCGGTTACATAGAGTTTTCCACGAAGGTAGAAGAATTCATCCAGATGATTTACATGTATTTTGGTCACGGTTAGCATACGCCGATTCCAGTCATCGCCGTTCACGCCATAATGATGTCATGGAAGAACTTTTCTGTAAAGTTCGAGATTCCCACCACTCAGTCCAAAGAGATTTATTGAGACACTATTCGCTAAGCTTATCCCGGGAACGAGGTTGTCGAAGAGCCGGAAAAGATCGAAAGACGGCGTGGTCGTCCAAAAAAATCCAATACCCGTAATAAATCTGCCTTCGAACATGCTAGACGTAATTACCCGAGTACGACAAAAAGTAACGATGGAGGTATGCTTATATTTCATTTAACTATTTATATTGTTAATATTTTCATACTTTATATTTAATGTAAGTATGCTTATATTTAATTTAACTATTTATTTCTGATGTTTATTATTTTTTTAAATATATATTGTTAATAATTTCATACTTTATATTTAATGTAGGTATGCTTATATTTAATTTAACTATTTATTTGTGATGTTTATTATTTTTTTAAATATATATTGTTAATATTTTCATACTTTATATTTCATGTAGGTATGCTTATATTTAATTTAACTATTTATTTCTGATGTTTATTATTTTTTTAAATATATATTGTTAATAATTTCATACTTTATATTTAATGTAGGTGATGGACCCTCCCTTGAGCTTAATTATGACGTTATACCACACATTGGTGTTTTCGACTATGTGGAGTGTCTGCCGGTAGCCGTCATTGCTGGGTTTTTAGGTGCTTTTGACCCAGAGGGTGATGGTCATTGTGGTTTTCGGGTA
>JAGPOY010005269.1:0-11147 GCA_018983105.1 Silene uniflora
TCATTGTTCTAAGCCGAGTCTGTTCTCACTTTCCAATGAGCCAAAGACTGACTATACTTCGGGTTTTACTAGATGGAGTAATGCAAAATGACTCACTAACCTCTCCATTTCTGAACTTATGATACTGGGGTCCTTTTGAGTATGAATTCCCCATATGACTTGTGTAGTATTGGTGGTGTAAGGCTATTTGGGTATTTACTGCTACAGTTAGCAGTAAGACAAACACATAAGTTCATTCATTTTTGGTTGTGCTGGTGTTAAGCTATTACATCTTCATTTGCTTTGGCAAGAACTTTCATTTGGTGAATTTCATAGCTCGTGGACCATGGTCTTCTCGATTAATGTTTCTGTTTCCATCAACAGTTAATGCAGAGGTCGTGCTAAAGGCAACAAATGTTGACGGGGTCTATGATGAAGATCCTCGGAGAAACACTAATGCTCAATTGCTCGATACTCTTAGTTATCAGGAGGTAATGTCGAAGGAGCTTTCTGTCATGGACATGACTGCTATCACCTTGTGCCAAGAGAACAAAATACCAGGTGCACTGCTTTCTAATTATGTATCTAAATTGTGCTGCAATGATTGTTTTGTTCAAAAGTTCTACTCCTAGTTACTCCGACTTATCATATTAGGTCACATACTATGCGTGAGGCTTGACTATCAGAAAGTGTGCTGCAAGACCTATTATACAGCTTGATTTTTCATACGAGTATTATATTGCGTTTCGGTGTAGGCACTTCATTTTAATTTTTAAGCCAAAAGCGTGAGGATTTTTCGTAAAACATTTAGTCTGCTGATCGACTCATAATAGAATAATCTGAGGCTGTGAGCCCAACAATTTTACTAAAATTCTCACCTCAAAAATATGGAGTAATTATGTATTAACCCACTAAAATATTTTATGTAGAGAATAACTACCCCCATAGTATGATTAGTTTCATGATAATCTTTTTATGAGACCGTTTCTTTTAAGAATTTGTGCTCATAACATAGCCCCGCATCCGACAATCATACCTCACACTTGACAAATTCCCATGTCGGGTAACTAAAATGAGTCTGATTAATATGTTCTAATAACATTTATTGCTTTATGCAGTTGTGGTCTTCAATCTGAACAAAGAAGGTAACATCTCACGAGCGATTAAGGGAGAGAGAGTAGGTACTATTATTGGAGGCCACCGAAATTCAGCTGCAGCAGAGGTACCATAGATCTTTGAGCGAAAAAAGGATTTACAGATCTAGTTACAGAAGTATAGAAGATTTAGCTGAGATGGAATTGGTTCCTCTATATAACAAAGATGAAGGCATCAAGTTGTTAGGGCCACTCGGTAGCCCGTAGCCGTTGCTAAATGTTAGTTGCAACTTGTAGATGTTGGCAATCTGCCTGGGTTTAGAAACTTCCTAGAAGCTATGGTTCCGAATGCAATGTTGGTTGCGGTTGTTTGAAGTAGTGGTATTGGAATCCGGCAAATGTAATGTAACGTGACAGTCACAACCATGCGGTCTTGGATAAAAAGACATTTATTCATTTTTTCACTTGTATCGTCCTCTTTTGATTTCTATTATCAAAAATATGTAAAGAATAAAGATGCAAAACAAGTACTCCTTATTTTCATAATATCTTGTCTAAAAAAGCCAGCCATTACGCATAGTGAAAATAGCGATCAATGTTGACTACTTGAGTCGAAAGATAACGTATCAGGACGAAGGGGCGGGGGCACTTTTTTTTTTTTAAAAAAAAAATATTGTTTTTTCGTCACGGGAATAGAATGTTGATAATGTCGGTCACATTTTGTATAAATTGACGACCTTGAGATATGATCATTATTCATAGGAAACCATATGATGATGGGGGAGCATACTGAGTTCATTTGTACCATGCTGAGTTACGCACTTACGCTCCTTCACTGTATACGGATTTCTTGGTACTCTTGTATGAAAATGTCTTACTGTCAGTCTGTCATCACATAAATGATGAAAAATACCAAATATCGATGTGTTATCTAACAGTGAGACAGTCTTATACCAGCAGATACTTGTGTCTGAAGCAGTTTCGATCTCAAAGGGTGAAAGCTCGATAGCGTAGCTGAAGAGAGGAGTTTGAAAGGGAGGAAATAGGATTCGACAGTTTCCCTCCAAAATAATTAGAAACAAACAAAGTTACAATCTTACTCAAGTTTTTGTAAGCTAACAACATAATTTATGTACTAACTACTAAACATAGGCAGACAGATACCGTCGAAAGCCAAACCAAAATATGAACCAAGCACAAACTACCAATTTAACTTAACTAGACCTTTGTGATAACACAATAGCGCTCAGTTTATTGTACGAATCACAAGAAGCATGAGCATATTCCGACAATGCCCGGAAAAGCTCTGGAAGTCGCGTTTTTAGGGTCCCGAGAGATTTCTCTCTGACTTGAACGCATTGTCGTTGGTGCTTTTCTGTCTCTTCTTCCAACCTCTTCTTCAAACTATTCACCACAAAACGCCTCTCTGTAATTGGATCCTTTCCCGTCCCATCTTCGCCCGTATCTTGATCCATAGCCTCCGGACCCTTTCGTTGGGTGTACTTGTGATACCAGTCCTCAAATGACTGATTCTTCCTTAAGTACTCCTTCCTCATCTCCTCACATATTTGCTTCGACTTCATCTCCTCCTCTTGTTGCACTAAGATAGTCTTAATCACAGCCCCAAAGGATGAGATGGCAGTTCTTGTTACCTCATCAGGGAGCTTCTCTAAGGAATCATGCCATGCGTGAAGTAGGTACTGTATTGGAGGGTTCTTGGGTCGGGGTGGAGACGAGACTTTCTCCTTGAGGCTGCTTTCTAGAGGGATGAGGTTTAACTTCAACCAGTTATGGAGACATCGAACATATTGCTTTTGCTGGTTAACCATATTCTCAAATTGTTCTAGCCATTGCTGAATGGCATTTGAAAGTTGGACAGTGCATTCGTGGTGAGGCCGTGTTGTTTCTCTTGGAGCAAGCATAATATCAAGGGACTTGAGTTCAGTTGCAATTCGGAGCTGGGTGTCGTGGTGCACGCAGATGCTCTCCCACATCTTAGCCATTCTGCATCAACCATGAGCACAACTCTAAATCAGCTTGATATAAATATTAAAGGTTCGTAGAACATTTCCAAGAAAGCACGATCCCATCTATTTTTTTTATACAATGTTGAGGACCCTCGACTGCTACTAGACTTGGCAAACTAACCCAACTTGAATTGGGGGGAATGGGGGTGGTGAGAGGGGATAAGACGATAAAGAAACGAGGAAGGAGGGGGTTAGAAGTTTAGAACTCAAGTTTTGGTGCGTCCAAGTTGCTTTTACAACTTGAATTTTCAGTCAGCATTTACGCCACAACGGACCAGATCAGGCGCACCGACTTATTCTGAGATCAACGATCTCAAACTCATATATAACCATATTTTTCAAACTTGAATTCTTAACAAAAGAAGATACAGCTCACTCATTGTCTGAAGGACAATGACAGCCCTCTAAGTAAACCAGAACTGAGATCATGGGGTGGGGGTAGGAGGGGGGGATTGGATGTACAATTGTACATAGCCTTAAATTGTGTTAATAACACACAAAGAGGTTGTTTCCGAATGACCCAAGATTAAGCATGCATCAAAAGATCGCTTTCATTATGAAAAGAAATGCAACCACTCTAGAGAGTCATTTTGCTGTACAGAAAATACTTACTCATTAACTAATTCGACAAGTTTAGGATACAATTGCTGATCTCGGAGTTCATTAACTTCGGCTACAGTTGAGTCCATAGATTGCATGTCAACAATGTATCGGGTGTGTAAATGACTAACAGCTGCTTTTGTTTTCTCAACTGACTCAGCACTCGCACCACGTTTCTTTTGTTTATTAAGGAGTCCAACCTTCCGTTGGTATTCCAGCTTCATCAGCTCACCCGCCTATTAAGTACAGAAACATGAGTTAAATCAAGCATTCACTTGTTGAGATTTGGAATTAACATAAAACGCACGTAATTAGGTGCCGATAAGCTTAGATACAGTATTCTTTACTTGTTGCTCTTTCCATTTATTGACTACTTGTATCAATTACTCCCGTCTTCCGAAAGAAGGGGAAAATATAATCAATATTCCATTATATATGGGTTGTCACAAAATCATTGACGAATTTCTATACCAGGAACTTTAAATTATCACGGAGTATCTTCTTATACTACCACAGGTCAATTCCTCAACTTGCAGAAATCTTTTTATCAGCAGAAGAGTTCAGCCATATGCAACCAAATGGATCGAAGGCATGAACCTTCTTTTTGCAACTTGTTACGTAAAAACAATAAAGGTTTTTGTCAACACCATCAAAAGACCTTAGATTTTGAAAGACAGCAACAAGAAAAAGAAAAAAAAAACTGATGAGAGCTTTTAGCATGCTTTCACAGCAGCCAATCAATCCAAACATGATTAAATGTCAACTAGTAAGTGTGTTCAGACCATGTTATCACTGTCATCCACGAAAACGCCCTTCCACAACTTGCTTATCGTAATGATCTCCCGATTTATCAAAGTTCAACATTATCTCCACAAGTACGTCAACAGCCAATTTATAAGTGAACTTATTAGCATTAATTTCATTAATACCGAGTCATAAGAAATTTACCAGCAGACACACAGAAGTACATGCACTCACAAGTCACAATCAAAGTCTTGACTCTTGATGCATCTTAATAAAAAAAATTCTGAATTTTTCAAAATTCTATTTTCCAACCCATTAAAAAAAGGTCCAGTAAATTAGTAACAGATAGATAGCATCAAACAGCAGCTGCTACAGTACTAGTACACCCCATTTTTGAAGAATGAGGTGCGGATAGTTTGCGTTGCTATTTTCTATAGTTTACCAGTATCATGTACAGTATGTTGTAAAAATGTAAACTCAAGTTTTTCTTTCTTGCTTTATAGGCAAATCAGCAATAAACACTTTTACATGCCGAGAAAAGGTAAGTTGAGATACGTTTAGATTGAAGTAAGATACATACCTTAACTTCTTCATAAAGCTTTTTCTCCCATGCCATTAATTTATCCAATACCGTAGCAAGTGTCTCATTGTCTTCATACTCATCTTTCCCACCTTCAGACGTGCTACTTAACGCCTTATTCCATGTAATGACGCGCATTACTCTAGCAGCATGGTCAACAGGCACTGAAGTTGACAGAAAAATATATTCACGGTCAAAACTCAAAACAGTAAGTTAATCCAGTATAAAATAGAGAGTTTTCACCAAACGTGCACAAATTTATATGAGGTCTTTGATAAAACGACAAAATTGCTTCGTACACTAAGGTAAAGTTTGGTGTTAATACTTAATAGCGACATCAGTATTAATTCACGTCGCATTCCACGTTTATCAACTGAGTTGCCCTTTCATAAAGCAGTTAAGCTGAAAATGTGACAGTGAAATGGCATGTAATATGTCATAGGTCACAGCATATGATAGTTCTACTAATTTTATAATTCTTGGACATGGAGCGTTAATAAAACTATTCCAAACATATCCAGAAAACTACTAATTCCACCTGAATCAAGTAGGATCGGTTTAATGACATGGTTCCAAATTCCCAATAGTATGCATGTATTCAAGATTTTAAAACAAAAAAATTTTAAAAAAAAAAAAATTTAAGAACTAATAATAATCATAAATTCATAATCATAATTAATAATTAAAATGAACGACGAGCCTCAATATCTCATAGGTCACAGCATATACTAATTTATTCATAACCAACTAAGTAGCTAAGATCATTCCCTAAAGTAAACCCACTCTATAAAATCCATATAGGAATTAAAGAAAGCTAAGCACTCTCACTCTTGTAAATGACTACGATTGTAGACATGTAAACATGAACGTCTAACACTCTCAACTAACGTCCATCTTTACTCACTGTTCCTGTGAAAACATAAAGATAGTCCCCATTCTCAACCCCATGCCAGCGAAGACTGCAGCTATCACGCATAATCCTTTGCTTGTGGATAAAAATATAGTCATCCACAGGAAGAATCTTTCGGCTTAACAGCAGCTGCCTTACTTCATTCACAGAGCATGAGTCCTTCATCTCCAATGGAATGCTCGCACTAAGTAGACTCGTTGAAGTTTGAATCACCATGCTTAGCCTCCTAGTGGAAGGCTCTACCTTAACTCTGTTCATACTTTTGAGGGAGACTGAGATCTCTGAAAATTCTTGAACACCATACTCACCTAGATACCGAAACTCTTCATCCATTTCTAAACCCGAAATATATAGAGACATCCTCTTGGTTGGAGTTCCATCAAGAATGTGAATCTTTTCCTTCAAGCTTTGCACGGTTTCCGTCACATCTACCTCTATGTTAATTTGTCTAGAAGAAAATTTGATGGTGACAAGGATCTTATTGTCATGATCATGCTCGAGTTCCATAGAAGGCATATCATAGTAAGTAGAGTCGACAAAGAGATTTATTTTTGTGCCTTCGACAATCATGGGATAATCACCCAAGTCTAGGCCATCAATTAGTTCTAAGCCAAGGACATCGAGTGTTTGTGAAGTGATTGGGATGGCTAGGGTGTTAGATATCCTTTGCTTAATCTCAAGAATAGGTTCTTGGGAATGGACATCAATGAAAAAATGGCCGGCATAGGTGACTATGATGAGCTGCATTGTTTTGAAGAGCACACAAGCAATTATTTGTATGTTTAAAGGTGAGGGAATCTTCAAATGATTTAAATTTAGTGCTGGTTTGAAAGAAATTAAGAAGGGTGTATATATACATGAAACGCAGCCTTCATCATCGCGCAATGAGCTTACTGTCTGTTCTTTCATACTGATTTCATGCATTCATGTTTCAAAGCAAGGGTGTTTACTGTCTATCATGTGATTTTGAAATTTGAATGGAACTTGTTCTGTTATACTCACATGCCACCAATGCTACATTTCTGCTATAACTCATGCATTCATGTCTCAGAACAAGGTGTGTCATCTATGTATTTTCTATCATTCAATTTCGATATTTGAAATGGAAACTTTGTTTGTTATAGTCACAGCAGTCATATGCCATCAACACTACGGTTAACAGTAATGGACTCCAGACAACGTCTTGGCCTAACGGTAGAGACTGAGGCTGAGAGCCTCATACAATAGCTTGCAAGTTCAAATCCCCCACCCTTTACCACCAAAAACCCGTAATTGGCCAAAGCCAAAGAAAATCACGAGCCACAACAAACCACAATTGAAAATATCATAGTGCAGTCTGATAGGCAGATAGCATAAGAATCATCATGTGACATTCACATACAATATACAATTAATACAAAATGCTACTAACTCAAAAGGCATTAACAACATTAAATTATCGTCGTAGGGGACCGCAACAGAAACACCACATACTCCATACACTCCTATTATTATACACAAAAATTATGAAGAAACATAAATAATTAAAACAATTAGTAATAGAGTAGAGAAGCAAACCTCTGTTGTCAGCATAATTAGAATGGTATTGAAATTTATGAGCCTCCAACACCTTAGTAACCTCTTGAGCACATTCCGAAGCCTTTAGAAAATAATCATCAATCTCCACTAATACTTTCACTAAATTGACCTTATTACCCCCACCAACACCACCATTCTCCACCTTACTACTACTACTACTACTAACCACCCTCCCAACATCAGGAGGGGCAGTATTGGAATGCACAAAATGCCTAAACCCAATGTCCTCAGGTGTCTCCATCCCCACCTCGGCCGCCACCGCCTTCTCCGGTGTCTTAAACTCAATTTCTTTCCCAATGTGGACCCCACCAACACTATGCCCCCTAACATGTTGACGATGATGATGCTCCTCCTCATCCTCCTCCTCGTCATCCTCATCCTCGTCATCGTCCTCGTCATCATCGTCTTCTTCTTCGATTTCTTCATCAATCTCACCTAACCCTGACCCATGCATATTATTATTATTATCATCAGACATAAAAAAATAATCCCAAGCCATACCCTTTATACCACCATTCCCACTACCATCACTCTCCCTCACCGCAGCCTCCGTCACCGCCTCGTCCGCCACCTCATCAAGCGATTCCATCTTAGAAACACTGCCCCCACTCCGTTTCGACACGGTAAACTCCGGCATTGTCACAGACCGCTGTAGGGGGGACGGGGTAAAGGTAGGCAATGGTGGAGGCGGTGGCGGAAGCGGCTCTTGCTCTTGCGGCGGCGGAGGTGGCGGCGGTTCTGGCACTGACACCGGCGGAGGTGCTGAAACAGCGGCGATTTCTGGGTCAATCGGAGCCTCGCCGTGGCCGTAACCGCTTAAAGCAGAACCGGCGCTCTTTAAAGCGTAAGCGTAAGCAGAATGCACGGCGGCGTAAGCGGAACGCGCTACAAGCGCGTCTTTCATTAAGATTCTTCGTTCTTTGCACCTTGTTACTGCTTCTTCATTGTCTATTCTTGATTGCGCACACCCCATTGCTGTTTTCGGGCCAAACCCAGATGATAAAGTTTAGTTCTTTGAGTTTAATTTGAGGTTAAATAAAGTTAATTCGAAGTTACCCAGATGATAAAGCTTGATTTTTGGAGTTTAATTTGAGGTTTTTAGGTAAAAAGTTTGGAATTTGAAGTTACCCAGATGATAATTTTTCCTAATTTGTGAGGAAAGTGAGGTTTTAAGGTAAAAAGAAGTGAATTTGAAGTAACCCAGATGAGTAATTTAGGTTAATTTGTGGGATTAGTGAAGTTTTAAGCAAGAAAATTGGATACTTTATGCTTAAAAAGAAGATTTAAGCTGAGAAAATGAGGGTTTGAAGTGACATCAACCAAAAAGTTTCCAACTTTTTGACTAATAACCACAGGTAAGAAAAATAGTAGAACAAGTTTTGAGTGAAAAACAAAAGTTTTTCAAGTTTCCAAATTAGATGACAAATGCAGAAATTATTGTTGGGTTTCTTCAGATTTTCACTGAAATCTGATGAAATTTGAGCTATACAGATAACAGATTTCAGAAGAGATTTCAAGTATATGCACAGAAAAAAGTGCAGAAAAATTGAGTGAAAACCCAGAAAAATTAATTAAAATTATTGAGATTATATTAAAAGAGGAGATTTGCAGGTGATGGAGTTCAAGTTGTTAGAGAGAGAAGAGAAGAGAAGTGTGAGACATGACAATTATGTGAAAAATGGTGAAAGTTGTGTGTGAGGGAAAGCGGTGCAGATTGTGTGTGGGAGTTACACGCGCTTCAAATGTGACAAACTCCATGGTTTTAAGTTTTTAAGTCCTGTTTTTAGGCTTAAGTGTCTTCTTCAGATTTAAATTGCTAACGTACATATTTGAATCAGTAAATCTTTCTTAGGACGGCAGAATACTATCCGTTTTATGCTTAAGCGTGAATTAAATACTATCATACTATCTGTCTTAAGCAAACTTTTGTTATTTGCTCGGCAACAAGTGTAAGATGATACTCCCTTCATACCACACCAAAGGTAACACTTACTATAAACGGGCGTACCACAACAAAGGTAACATTCCTTATTTGACTCACAACATTACCAATTTATCCCTATACTCGTTTGATATTTACACAAAATGTCATTACATACCCCACCTACCAACTCACAATTAAACCCACAATCACATACCCCACCTATTTTTTTCCCAATTTGCCCCCACTTTTACTATCTTTTTTTAAATAACTCAATTTTCACCATGTTACCTTTGGTATGATATGAAGGGAGTACATATTTTGACTTGTCTTGAATTTAAACTGGATAGTATCGGTCTTAGATGAGAATCTGTGTATTTTAATTAGTGTAGACTAGTCACGTCGGTAGATGAGTAGATCACTAGATCTTGCTTGTACGGAATATTTAGTGGTGTACTAATGTACTATCTATTCAAAATGCTTTGCGAATCCCTTACAATATGTTTGTTTTAATCATTAAAGAATTTGGTGATCGGATTAAGAAAGTCCTTTCTTTTTTTATTATGGAGATGTAGAGTGGTTTTGATTTGACAAGATAAATATGGAGTAACGAATAGTATTGTTATCTTTCATGAAGCAATTCATATAATGAGAAAGAAAAAAGGAAAAACGGGTATATAACAATTAAAATTAATCTCGAGAAGGCTTATTGTAACACCCCATATACCAAGGATCTTTAACAAGTACTGCCCCAACATATAAAGGTGTTATCATCTCGGTTGCCCGAGGTAGTAAGAATCAAATGAACAATGGTAGATACTTTACATTACATTATTCGTCAGTACATCATACAACCACTACTATGCTACAAAAGGAGAAGATACAACTCGTCTAATCTATGACACAACTCTGTCAGCTCAGCTAGTGATCCGTCATGACTCCGAAGCTCGATTGCCCACATGTAACACCAAGCTAACCTGACAACCAACTGCTCACCACCCCCAATGGATCACAACAGGTGAAAAGACAACATAAACGGGGTCAGCCAACTGTAACATAATATAGCTTCAACAAGTAATAAAACACAATACAGCAGTAAATCCCAAATCCAGCCAGCCATGTCGGTCATCGCATCTCAGCCAGTGACCGCAGCCTTGCCACCTCAGCCACTTATCGGAATAAGCGATTAGCCAAGTCTAAATGTGCACATCCTCATTACGACGAGAGAGTCGCAAGGAGCGATCGAGGGGCGTGAAACCATCTTCCAATGTTGGTCCACTCAGCCGAAACATCAACATCAACCTCAACCTTTCAGCCGATACCAATGAATCTCATATCATACATCACATATTCAGTCAATACAACAGTTTCATACTCACAAATACATTACAGACTGAGTAGGTAAACCTACCTCTATGTTGTTCCGTCACTCAGTCGCCTAGCACATAAACACCTAATCCCGGCATCCTCTTAGTGTAACACCCCAACTATCCGGCCAAGATAATCGGAGCATTACCATCTCGGTTTCCCGAGGTAGTGTTCCAAAAACTTCGATCAAAGAACACTTTATTATAAATATAAAGTTTAATGATTACATAAACGTAAACAAAAGAATAAAATACAACACGTGTCACTATACTCTTCTAGCCAAGCTATACTCATCATGTGACTCGTCAAGCTCGTCCAATATCCCACGTGCTAACCAAACAACCTG
>JAGPOY010005271.1:2655-13801 GCA_018983105.1 Silene uniflora
TTGCAAGGCAATCGGAGGACATTTCTAGCACACGCGGCATCATCTTACTCGGTCTTGGGTGCAACGAATAGGAGAGAATCTAGGTTGATTCTTGTTCTTAGGCCATTTACGCAAGGACCAAAGGTTGTACTTCTATTCATTTCTATTCGATTCATGTATTTCATTTTATGACGATATTCACATGTAAAATTTCGTTATAGTCCTAAATTTTAAGGGTGAATATACGGATATTCCCCACAAAGATATCATTGGACAGGTAATTGAAGGACTAGATTACACGAAGTACAAATCTGTAATTGACGCGGTACGTGCTCGTGACACTCTTATTTCTTTTGACGCCTTTCATGAAAAACTATTGCACCATGACCTCACCTATAAACCCGAACCACTCGTACCCTCCCTCCCTCCATATGTCCAATATGCTGCCAATACTCGGCGCTCCCCACTACCCAGTACCTCACTACCTCCCCTACTTCCCACACCTTCTACTCATAACAAGACCACACAACCTCATTACCAAACCACCAATAGCTCCTCCTCTGTTAACTTCAGGGGACGTTGCCAATGGTGCCACAAACCAGGTCACTTTGTTGAAATATGTCGGGATTTTAAGCGTCGTTTCCCTAACATCCAATTTCCCCCTATGCCACGCACCAATCCCCAAGCCCAAGCCCAAGCCCACACTACAACTGTTGCTGCCTCGTCTGATCGTCATGCCTACCTCCTTGATAGTGGTGCTACACATCATATTACCAATGATCTCAACAATCTTGCTCTCCATAACCCGTACGATGGTGCCGATGATCTTATCATTGGAGATGGCTCCTCCCTGCAAATCGAAAATATAGGTTTCTTTTCCTATTCCTATTCTACTATTTCTTTACGCTTCAATGATGTACTCCATGTTCCTACTATTTCTCGTAACATAATTTTCATTCCTAAGCTTTGTGTTGATAATCATGTTATTGCTATTTTCTCACCTTCTTCAAGTCTTATTAAGGACATTCAGACCAGAACGCTCTTTCTTCAAGCCACTAAACGGAATGGTCTATTTGAGAGTGATCCTCCTATTCAATTACTTCAACCATTTCCGAGCACCTTTGAGATAAACAAGACGTGTTCGATCGTAACTAGTTCCCTCGAATAGCCTCTTGTAACCATACCTTATTTGCTGCGGCCCAATACCCCTTCTTTTTCCAAAAATTTTAATAAAAAGTTTTCGGAATTTTTTATATTTTTAGCAAAAAACTTTACTTTCGGATTTTTATTCCTTCACAAAATAATCCATCCTTTTCGGGTTTGTAGAAAAAGGAAGACCCCCCTCTTTTTTAGTAAAAAGTCCATAGATCAAATTATTTCGTGGATTGGATTTCACCGTGGACGAGAAATCAAAAAATACAAAAAAGAAGGGCGGGATTAAATATATGACAGAATTACCTGGGATTTGTCAATCTAAGCAGGAGACAGTAGACTGGTCGATACTACTGGAAGGATTCCTCGATTCCCCCGCACGAATTTCTGCAATAACTTGTTCGGAATCTTATTTTTATCGTTCCTACCCAATCAAATAATTTCGGGTACAGGACCCTTTACATGTAAGACCTATTGGCACTCGAACCCTCTTGGATCACATCTCAATACAAATAGATCAAATAGATGTAGCAAAACACAGATTCAGTTCCAAAAAAAAATTAAATAAAGATAGAAAACTTCTGACTCGATCACAGACATTTCTGGAACACCTAAGAAAATGGTTCCATGTGCTGTGATTCATTATTTATTTGAACTTTGGAGACAATTATCTCACTTGCAAACATATCTGGGCGGGCATCAGGATCCTGATTCATGAATCTCTTCCCCATTACTTAGAAAACGTAAGCCACAGGTTCAGGTACAAGATACTCTCTCCGCCTACTGTCAACGCCAGTACAACCTCCTCTCTCGAGCTCTGGCATCATCGCTTGGGTCACCCGTCCTCCAAAGATCTTCATTCTCTTAGTCATTTAGCTAAATTTACATTTAAAGACTCTGTTTTTCATTCCTGTGGTCCGTGTGCTATCAGTAAGAGCCATAAGCTCCTCTTTGCAATTTCTTCATTATCATCGACTGCTCCTTTACAATTAATTTTTTCGGATGTATGGACTTCTCCAGTTTTATCTTATGATTCCTTTAAGTATTATGTCATTTTCGTTGATCATTTTACTAAGTACATATGGCTATATCCTCTCAAACGAAAGTCTGACACTCATGCTACATTTATACGATTCAAAGCTTTGTTGGAAAAATACTTTAATCAACCAATAATTCAACTTTATTCTGATAACGGGGGCGAATACATTAAACTCACTCCCACGTTAGGTACCCACGGTATCGGACATCTCACATCTCCGCCTCACACTCCCGAGCACAACGGTTATGCCGAACGTCGTCATAGGCACATCGTTGAGACCGGGCTTTCTCTCCTATCTCACGGTCATCTTCCCACAACTCATTGGCCTCACGCCTTTGCTACCGCTGCCTATCTTATAAATCGAATGCCCACTCCTACTCTTAACAATGAATCCCCATACTTTAAGCTCTTTAAAACTCTCTCTAACTATGCTAAATTACGAAGTTTTGGGTGCTTATGTTACCCTTGGCTTCGTCCCTATATACGTCTCATAAACTCGACCCCCGCTCCATTCCTTGTATCTTTGTAGGTTATTCTCCTTCCCAAAGTGCCTACCATTGTCTTGATCCTACAACAAATAGGATTTACACCTCTCGTCATGTTCAATTTAATGAACTCCAATTCCCTTACTCAAAATTGCTCTCAACTACAAACCCAAGCCTGCCCTCCCCATCTCAGTGGTGCGAATTCTTCATGCCTGTTTTACCGTCTTCCCCAGATACCCTTACACCTGGTACTCCCTCTATACCCAGCTCACCCACATCTCATATTTCTTCTACTTCCTCGTCTGCTCAGTCACCCATATCTTCTATGTCTCCTATTTCCTCACCTGAACAATCCCCAGCTACCTCCTCCTCTACTTCGTGCAGCTCTCCTGACACTTCCCACTCCGGCCCTTTCTCTCCAGATATCCCAATTCAACCTCTCACCCGTTCTGTAGTCACTCGTCTCACAAACAATATTATTAAACCCAATCCCAAGTACGCCAAGGTTGCTACTCTTACCTCCTCTGCTCATACTCTGCCCTCCACCGTCAAACAGGCCTTACTTGATCCACGTTGGCGAGAGACCATGGAAGCTGAATACAATGCCCTCACCAAAAGTCAGACTTGGTCACTCATCCCCTCCCAACCTCACTTCAACACCATTGGTTGTAAGTGGGTTTTTCGCATCAAGTATAAACCCGATAACACTATAGACAAGTATAAAGCTAGCCTTGTAGCCAAAGGTTTTCACCGACCAGGTCTTGACTATACTGCCACGTATAGTCCCGTTGTAAAACCCGCCACAATTCGTCTCATCTTATCTCTCGCCCTAGGTAATTCCTGGCCTCTTCAACACCTTGATGTAAACAATGCCTTCTTCAAGGTTCGCTTCACGACACTGTCTACATGTCTCAACCCCCAGGTTTTACCAATCCTTCTTCTCTTTCTCATGTTTGCCAACTACACAAGGCTATCTACGGCTTGAAGCAAGCACCGCGTGCTTGGTTCAATGAATTACGTACTTATCTCCTCTCATATGGCTTCACCAATTCCATATCCGATCCCTCTCTTTTCTACCTTACAAACTCCTCTTATTCTCTCTACCTTCTGGTTTATGTCGACGATATAATCGTCACAGGCTCCTCTACCACTCACCTTACTGCCTTCCTTCATCACATCAATGCTCGTTTCTCCCTGAAAGATCTCGGACCACCATCATACTTTCTCGGAATTGAAGTCACACCCAACCCAAGCGGTCTCTTACTTACTCAGATCAAATACATCACTGACATTCTAGCTCGATATAGCCTCACTGACTGCAAGCCGTCAACCACGCCTCTCCTCCCATATCCCTCCCTCCACACCTTTGATGGTCCTACCCTTACCTCATTCTGAGTACCGAGCCATAGTTGGGTCCCTCCAATATTTGTCTCTCACCCGTCTTGACATCTCCTTTACCGTAAATAAATTAGCCCAATTTCTCCACGAACCCAAAGAGTGTCATTGGTCTGCACTTAAACGTCTCTTACGATATCTTAAAGGTACTTGTGATCTTGGTATCCACTTGCACTCTCGTTCATCAATTAGTTTGCATGCCTTTTGTGATGCTGATTGGGGGGACGACAAAGACTTTTATATTTCGACAACGGGTTTCATTGTCTATCTTGGTCGAAATCCTATATCATGGGTCTCTCGCAAACAGAAAACCATTGCTCGTTCTACCACTGAAGCAGAGTTCCACGCTGTTGCGGATGTTACAGCAGAAATCATTTGGTTGCGCTCTCTGCTCACTGAATTGGGCGTTGCTAGCTCCTCGGTCCCTGTCATCTATTGTGATAATTTAGGAGCTACGCACTATTCTGAAAATCCAGTGTTCCATTCACGAATGAAACATGTTGCTTTCTCATTTCATTTTGTGCGTCAACATGTTCAAAATAAGGATATTCGGGTACAGCATATTCATACAAATGATCAATTGGCAGATGCCCTGACCAAACCTTTAGCTAGACCACGGTTTGTCTCGCTACTATCCAAGATTGGTCTATGCTCCGGCTTGTCCAACTTGCGGGGGCGTATTAAGGATACGTAATTTGTTATTATTGTGATACGTAATCTGTTATTATTGTAAATTATAGTGTTCTTATCTTTGTTATCTTGTCAATCTTTTAGTTAATTTGTTTCCTTAGTTTTAGGATCTCTATTAGTCTAAGATATTTTGTTTCCTATTTACATCCCTATTGTACTATATATATATATTGTAATTCCTTAAGATTAATCAAGCAATTCATTCTATCAATCTTAATCTCTTATATTAGGTTGGTTCGATATGTGAAGAACAACCCAGGAAAAGGGATTGTGATGGACCGCACTTCAGCTCTCCAATTACAAGGGTATTGTGACTCCGATTATGCTAGTTGTCCGATTACAAGACGGTCTTTAAGTGGCTATTTCGTCACATTGGGAAATTCGCCCATCTCATGGAAAGCTAAAAAACAAGGGACAGTCCGAGCGATGGCAAAGGTAACCAGCGAGTTAATTTGGGTTAAATCATTCCTGGCATCATTGGGAATTATGCATACTCAACCTATAGAGTTGCATTGTGATAATCAGGCGGTGCTTCACATAGCAAAAAATCCCGTCTTTCATGATAGAACGAAACACATTGAAATTTATTGTCATTTCATTCGTCAACATTTGGTCACTAATAATATCGCTGCGCATTATGTTCGGAGTAAGGACCAAATAGCGGATTTGTTTACAAAGGCTCTAGGCGGGGAAACTTTTGATCGACTTCGGCGCAAGTTGGGCATTGATTTCTCATGTGCTCCAACTTGAGGGGGAGTGAAAGAATATACTCGGATATACTCGAGCATATCTTATTGTATCAAATGATTTGGTGTATATTTGATTTCTTTATAATAGGATAGTGTATATTTGATTTCCGTAATTACCGCTAGATTTGAATCTCGAATGTTGTATATAAGAAAGGCATTGTATTCATTGTTCATCATCAATAATAATTCTCATATAATCTTTCCCGTATTTTCCTCAGTTTATCAGATTACCTACCAAATCTCTATTTCTATAACAGTTAAATCTCAGTCATGCTCACTGTCTTCAGAACAGGAGTATCCTGTTCTGATTTCCTGTGCATCATCATTTGATGACTTCATATGTCGACCATCAGAAATTGGAAGAAGACTTCCCTTGCAAAGGCAGACTTCTTTTAACACAATCCCCTTGATTATTTTGCTCTACCATATTTTTCCAATCCAATGTCGCACCAATAAAGCTTGCCCATGTCCTCTTTTCAAACCAAAACCTCTTGTTTCAATCCTTTGTGAAAACCATAAGGGCCACCAGAAGTAGAAATGAGACTAATTCACTCTGAGACTTGAGTTTAATGAGTAACTGCAGTTAGGGACATGACTGAGATTTAACTGTTGGTGTACATTTGTCGCAGCTGAACAATGAAAAACTTAAAGCACCCGTCAGACAGGAAATGTATACACTGCTGACAGCAAGACTGTTAGGCATAAAGTGCTCCCCAAGGTTCGTCAAATTCGGAATGCGCAACCTTATCTTGGGAGCTTTCGAGAAAAAAGACAGTCTCAATTCTAGCAGGCATCAAGGAATAGCAGCACACCTGGCAAACAAACAGTGGGGGGACTGCATCTGAGTCATCAATGCCACTGCACCGTGTGTGCTGCCAAACCTCACATATATCACACGATACCATTCGCTCTCCGTCATCATCGGTTGCACCACAAGAGCATTTAACAGTCCAATTATCTGGCCCAGCCTCATACCTAAACTCAGATTTTAAGTCAAGCCCAGTTCCTCTAACCCAAAGTTCGGTGCCTGACTCAATTGTGCCAAATATGGCCTCTTCATCGATTAGACAGTCTAAGCTCTCTATATCACTCACGATATAATTTTCCATGATGTAGTATGTGTCCCGTAAACCATGTTGGGCTGCAACCTTTAAGTCACCAAATGAAGCATATAGTGGCAAAACGATTAATTCCCCAGGAGAGAGCTGCCTAGACAATTCCATGTCTAGCTCGCATGAGGTTGGTAGAACCCGGCATATGAACCTTAGTAACTGATCGCTATTATCCACGAAAGGCCATTCCTTGACCAAATGCTTGCTGTCTAGTATCACTCGAACTGACAACCCGGAAATATCCAAGTCAGACTGATTTTGCACCACTTCTTTGTATACGAGATAGACATCTTGTAAAATGTCTGACTGAGGCACTGAACAAGGCTCCGGAATTGGTTCAGCTGGTAGTAATTTCCCTGATTTTTCACTCGTGTTTTGAATGGTGTACTCGAAGACTTTGTTGGCGGTGTTGGTATGTCGCCTAATTATGTACTTCCCGACAATGACGTTGGTCATTGACTTGAGGACATAGTCAAGAAGTCCTGTATCACCAATGTGGGCCCTAGATGCGTCTCTAACTTCCTGCCGGGTCATTCCACTCCTATGTAACTTGCTGGTCTCACTGTGCTCCTTCAAAGCATCAACAATAACTCCGGCTGTGTACTCCAGCCTCCTCTTTGGCCACCTAGTATCCATTGTAGCGATCACAGAGGCGAAATTTCTCAATTTGGTAGGTTTTCCTTTGATAGACGGCCTTGTTTTAGGAAGTTGGCTGGCTATAGATGTTTTAACAGGAGGCTGAGGCGTGATCAGAGTGCGTACCAGTGTTCTGGGTTTAGCAGTAGTTTGAGAGTTTAGGACGAGCATGAAGCGAAGGAAGTCCCTTAATGTGATGAGACGGGTCTCACTCAAATTGCAATAATAGGATATGATGCGCTTCACTTCAGGGTTTTCTTTTGGAAGACCCGAAACCAAGTCATCAAGGTCAAGAGAGCTAAGAATCTCTACTGCTCTCTGATAATGGTGAAGCTGAACACCGAAGCAGCCATGGGAGAGCTTGTATCCCCATCTTCCGAACCATGGTTGGCCATATGCAATGCCGTGTAGGAAACGAAGTTCCATCAACCTCTTTTTCGATGTATCCACTACAGTGATCTTCCTGTCAAAGATAATTATGCACATATCAAGTTTGGTTTCAGAAGAACAAAGCCTTAATCCAAACATGACTCGGAGTTTTCAGAAGTAAGGAATTATCAGACTAGAACTGTCAACAATAGGTAAAGTAGCAAAAAGAAAATGGAAAAAATTATAATCAGACTCATGAAAGAAAATCGGATAGTTTGGTTTACCTTGCGTGAAGGTTTGTGCATATACGATCCCATAGATCCATGACCTCCCTTCCAATGATATATTTGGAGCCACCTTCAATTCCATTGATACAGAGGAGATGGCCAAAGCCATTGCAATGAATTACACCATGCAACAGATGCGTCTGAATGTCGAAGACGTCAGAGTTGAGAGGCTTATTCCAGTCTATATCCAGGGGAATTATGATATGGTATTTCCTCTTGGACATATAGTGATGAGTCCATCCTAAGAAAACAATAATCAGAATCAATTTGAAACAGTAAATTAACTGTGTATCCGAGTTTTCATTGATTCAGCTATAATTGAAAGATTGATAATGATGAAATCATATTATCTGGGCATGGAGACAAATCTGCAAGGCTAAGGAGACTTTGAAGCATGGATATCAGAATGGTGTCTGGTGGTAATGCTAAGGGTTACAGGATTGCTGATGCATATTCTCTTACCCAAGAGCTTAATCCTAAAGTAAATTGGTATTACTAGGTCTGGAATCAACTGTCCATCCCTAGTTCAGTTTACGATGAAGCTCTTAACAGAAGGGGAAAGCTTCATAGGCTTAACATCAGTGAAACAGACAGACAGATGCTGCATCTGTGAACAGGAAGAAGAAAGTATACAGCATCTCTTCTTCTGCCGTAAGTATAGCTGCTGTTGACTAAAATGAGAAAGGATCCTGAAATTCAAAGGTTCTGTCCTGAAGAGGAATGTGACAAGGGCCATTATTAATGCTTGTATCTATCATGTATGCTGGCAAAGAAATCAATGTAGACTAGAAGGCAGACTGGAGCATCCTAGCAGAGTTCTAGGCGTACAGAATCAACGAGGAAATGAGAATGAAATGGCTGCAAATTCATAAGCCTCTCAACGGAAGAGACAAAGACTGATAGTTACTGGTAGCTGCTATCAGTTAGCCTGTCTATTGCAAAATTACTGCATTATTTTATCTGATATTCAGTAGATGCAGTCAGCTGTTTCTTGTAGTTTCTACTGAAAGGATGTGGCTTACACAAATAACCAAAGCATATTATCTGGTTTTCTAAATTAAATTCATGTTGAATTTTAAACTATGCATATGAATTCCGAATTGCTCAGCAAAAATATAGGATCATCCAAAATTGGGTGTCACAGCATGAATCAAATCATCATTAAAAGGGTACCACAGAACCAACAGTTAAACATGGTTTACAGTTTCTCAGGTCCAGAATTTATTCAAGATAGTTTCAATACACAACTTATCGATATAACTTGGACAGTATCCCAACTCAGCCTCCATAAACGACTTCCCAGGGTTTCGCAGGTCCAGAATGTTTACTAAGCTAAATCATCGAAAAAATCAACAAAGTAACAGTATTTGGATAAAGTAATAACTAACCGGCTCACGGGTTCAAGGAAATCAGAAACAAAGCTCAAACTCAATGATTTTACAATAAACACCAAGAATGACATGAAAGAAACACAATTGACACAAAATAAAAAATACCCATTTAATAAAAATACAGGATATAATCAAGAAATCGAGAATTACTTACCCGAGCAACGACATTGGTCACAAAAGGGTTGATCAGATAATTTGACAGTTTCTTCAATGATATAGAGAGGAATAACAATGCGTTTTCCATCTTGAACAAGTAATGTGCACCAAACCGGCATTGACTTGATACTATAATCTTCAACATCAGTGCATTCTTGGATGAACAATCGAATATTATCACGAAAAGCTCCAGAAGGTTGAATTGGGCATCCTGGATCACAGAAAGTGTTCATTGAGTACAGTTTTGGGGCTTTGTTTCTCCTTCTACATGCTTGTAATATAGGAAGCGACATTTTCAATCTTTTAATTCTTTACGGTAACAAGTAGAAATAAGAAGATGAAGACGGAGATGGAGATGAAGATGAAGATGAAGATGAAGATGAAGAAGAGTGAGTGAAATGTTGAAGCGGGAAGCAGTGAATGGAGTTAGTTATAGTCTGTTAGAGAAATATGCTGTTGGTTTTGACGGTTATGACTGTTACTTACTCTTGGGCTTTATAATTTTTTCAGATTTTTCGATTATATCGTACTCCCCCTCATTCATAATAAGCGTCCAATTTCATTCCCTCATATATTTATAATATAAGTGTCTCATTTTATTAAAATACTATACTCATATGTTCAAACAATGGGACACTTATTATGAATATGAGAGAATGAAATGAGATACTTATTATGAACTATGAATGAGAGGGAGTATGTCGTAGCAAATGGAAAAATCATGGAAAATAATTGTTCTTTTTTTAGACAATGAGAAAATCGTTTGCTTGATTACTCAATTTTTATTTCTATATGATCAGGGGCGGAGCCCAAATTTAAAGATTGGGTTAGCGAAAAAAATTATTATCATGTCGATATCACTCGAGATAGAATGCTCATTTCTAGCCCGTCTCAATTAGTCGATAAATGATTCAATCATAAAATGATTATTATAATATATAAATTGAAATTACAATCTCACAAAAAAAAAATCAAAGAATTCAATAAAATCTACTTATCCAAATGGACTTGGATTGGTCCAAAATGACGGCGTAACATCTTTGCATTTAACTCGTTTTTTGATGACCCGGAAATTAAGGGAAAGACGGGTTTTAGGCCCTGCGAAATTAAGGGAAAGACGGGTCCTATTTTTCATTTCAAATTTCACTCTTTCCAATTTACGGTTTCCTGCAATTACTTCGAATTATGATTCACTAAATATATTAGTAACTATCATTTTTATAATTCACTAATTGTATCGATTAATTTTATATAATTCAACAAGGAAATAGGATCATATTGTTATCTCAAAATGCAGTAACAATGTAAATAGAAAAGAAATAACCGGATTTCGTAGTGACGTGGTATGGGAGCCACTGCCTTGAAAACTATTTCGGTACGACCGTGGTGGCGATCAGCAAACGACCGGTAGTTCACCAAGGATTGACACTACTGCTCTTAGACACGCCCACTCGAGCCCGAGAGCACTGGAACGATATTATTGACTTTACCAAGAAATTATAAGAGTGAAAGAGAGGAATGAGTGTTGAAGTTGTGAATTGAACTGAGACGAGTTGCTCTATTTATAGCAAAATAGAGCAACAGCAGCAACAAAACCGACTCCACAAAAACAGTAGTCAAGGGCTGTTAGTGGGGCTGATTATACTCTTTAATCTGAGGCACTAACAGTCACATTTGACTGACTTGTTCAACACACTCAACGACTG
>JAGPOY010005272.1:0-11146 GCA_018983105.1 Silene uniflora
AAAAGAGTTGCCCAGGAGATAATGGACAAGCTACAATTAAGGAGAAGCCACGGTTGAAGGACGAGAGTGAAAAAGTTAGATAGGAAAGGAAAAAACCTTAAACCACAAGAAGGAAGGAGGGGATCCCCCTAGATGAGAGAGTAGCCTTATGTAGAAGTTTGCCACATTAAAGAAGCCACGAAAATAAGGAGATAATCCGAGGCTTGAGTTTGGATGAACAAGAACCACCCTAGGTCATGAACAGAGCAGGAAAGGAGGTCGGGGCGGGATATAAGACTTAATTAGAGCTACCAAACAATAACATAACACGAACTCGACACAAAATTAACGGGTTTGGGATAAGCCTTAATGACTTATTTGTTAGTAGGTTGACACGAACACGGCACGAGATATTATTGGGTCGGGTTTGGGTTAAGCTCTAAACACGAACCCAACTCGAATAACCTATTTACTAAATTAAGCATAACACTTTTATTGATCTCACACAGCACATGCGCGCGCGATCTCACACAGCACACGCGCGCGCGCGCACACACACACCACGAAAGCGGCAGGATGATATTAATTTAAGGTTTGGGTTGAGAGTTGATTACCCATTTACGTAAGTGGGTCGACACAAAATTTAATTTGATCGAGCTTCGATTAAAGAATCGGTAACCCGTTTACATATGACACGAATACCAAGGTACTAGGGTGGCAAGAATGTCCGAGATGAAATAAGAACCGTTTACATATAACACGAACACGAGGGTACTTGATAGTATTTAAGTTCCAAGAACCGTTGCACAAGTGGTCCAATCTTGCTCACAAGTGATTTAAATAAGGTACAAGGAACGAACCCTAATCTATGTGGAAATAGACTTCCATGAAAGTTTCAATTTTGTGGACTCTAATTTTTGTTTATTTTTTTATTTAGCGATATAACTTGGGTTTGTATCAATTAGTCAATCAATTAAAAGGATGAAAAGTATTACAATTATATAGGTACCCGAATTTTTTAGGTCTTCAAAACAGGAACTCTGTACACACGCGGAGGGCTTCAAAGCGGAGTTTTTTTGAGGGTTTAAAAATTTCTTAAAATAAAAAAATTCCCGATAAACTTATGTTAATTTGATTGGCAATTGTGAAGATGAGAAGATTATTTATTAGTTGTATCTCTTTAACTTCAATACCATTGTAACTTTGACTCATTACAAATGTAAAAAAACAATGATGTAGAAACGTGGATCGTTAAACATGAAAATTGATGAAGCATATGTTCATATTAAACAACGTCGAATGTATCTGTTAACTGTATAATTATTTTCTTTATAGGGTGATTCCAGTGGTACACTTTTGTACATCATGGATTGCTACTACATTGCAGCCTTAACACAATTAAGGATGCTAGTTGAGAAAGATGAACAAACGTCAATGTTAGGCAGGGAGAGAGGGGGAGAGGGACGATATTGTGGAGCTATAAAGATAGTTATTAAATCGTGCCTACTTGAGTCTAGAGCATTTACTTGTAAAAATGCACATGTTTGTTAGAATGTGCCCTTGGGCACATTTTAGAAAAAACTCGAATGCTAATTATGCTTTTGCTGATACCTTCTATTGATAAAGCACTTATTTATCTCTTTCATGTACATATTGTAAATGTTAAAGGCGGTATTGAGAAATATTGATATCTTATATCATTAGTATTGGCAGAAAAAAACAAACCATCGTTCATCATTCTACTAATAAAAATACAAATAAAAATAAAAATAATTCATCAATTAATAATAATAATAGTATTAATAGATCTAATAATCCTACAAACAATCCTTCTAGTAACAATAAAATTGGTGGTTCTAATGTTGAAGTGGTGACAATCAATGAGGAGATTGCAGCGATTCGAACGCAGATTGATAGCGCGATACAGAAGGATGCAGAGATGGTGCTTGCGTCTGGTTTGGTGTTGTCTGACAACCCAGCTGATTGGCGTGAGGTTCCATCTCGGAGGAGTGCTGAATCGGCTGCTCCAACTCGATTGGAACCGATTGTGGAAAATCAGAACGAAATTGGGGAAACTTCAGTTCCAATTTTGAAATTAACGGTTGAAGATGTTAAAGAGGAGATTGAGTTCTGGAAGCTTGCAGTGTATGGTTATGTGATGGGTGCCAATCCCCCGAGAGATGTCCTTGATAGGTTCCCGAGACGAATGTGGGCTGCTTATGATATTGCTGGAATCTCATTTCTTCCAAATGGGTTATTTGTGGTAAGATTCGCAAAATCTGAGCATCATAAACTTGTGTTAGCTAATGGAATGTTACGTTTGATGGGAAACCAATCATTGTGAAACCATGGGATCCTGCTGTTAAAATTTCCAAAGTGTCTGTTAAGAAGGTACCCATATGGATTAAATTGGTTGGCCTTGACCTAAAATTCTGGGGGGTTAATTGTCTAGGTAAATTAGCAGGACTTGTTGGAAAATTTGTAAGAATTGATGAGTCTACTGCTGATAAATCCCTACTAGGTTTTGCGCGTATCATTGTAGAGGTGGAGGTTGACCAAAAGTTTCCTTCAGAGATTGTATTTGAGGATGAACTAGGGGATAAGGTCAGGGTGTCTGTTGAATATGACTGGCTTCCCATTACCTGTCAAAAATGTAAGGGATAGGCCATAAAACAGACAATTGCAGGAGGCAAGCATTAAGGGCAAACAGGGCTCTCCACCCACAGACTGTAAGACAAGTTTGGAAACCAAAGCAAGGGGGTGTGTCTAATGTGGATCCTAAAGAATTTCCTTCCCTGCCTTCAGCTGTGAACACTGTTCAAGCAAGTGTGAAAAGGACAGTGGTGGCTACTCCACTTATTACTCCAGCCCATGTTAGTCAAGGATCTTTGCATACTCCTGCTAGGGTCATTACTAAATTGACAAGACATGAGTCAAGAGTAAGGGTTTCCCAGGAGAATGAGTTCTCTGTTGATTTTAATTCTGAGCTAGCTAAGGCTACTGATGTTACTGAAGAGGTTGATAAAGGAGGGGGAAGTGGGGATGCGGTTTCCCCCAATGACTAGAATAGGAGTATGGAATGTGAGGGGCCTAAACAGTGACAATAAACAAAAAACTATTAAGTGGTTTCTGCATCAACATGATGTAGACCTTTTTGGGCTCCTTGAGACCAGGGTGAAACCTGTGTCTCTAAATAGGGTTACTAATAATGTTTGCTTTAATTGGAGTTATGTTACAAATATAAGTATGCATCCTGGTGGTAGAATATGGGTGTTATGGAATAAAAATAAGTTGGATGTTACTGTTATTGATATGGATGCTCAGTATGTTCATGCTAAGGTGAAGGAGCTGCATTCTGGGCATGAGTTTATTATAACCTTTGTCTATGCATTTAATAAAATTGAGGAGAGAGTAACATTATGGAATGCTTTGAAGAGGCTTTGTGTGTCTGGTCCTTGGATGGTATTAGGAGATTTTAATAATGTAATGTTTGCCAATGAGAGATTGGGAAGAGTGGTGAGAGATGAGGAGATGGTCCCCTTTCAGTCCACTGTGTCCACTTGTGATTTACATGACATGAAAACTACTGGGGCTTTCTTTACTTGGAATAACAAGCAACCTAGTGCCACTAGAGTGTTTAGCAGAATTGATAGAGTACTGGTAAATGGGGATTGGCTGAACTTTTGGACTGAATGGTGTGCTCATTATCTTCCTGAGGGAGATTTTGATCATTGTCCCTGTATTATTTCTTATGGCCAGAGCTCTGGAGTTAGGAAGAAGTCTTTTAAATTCTTTAATATGTGAACTAAAACTGAGGAGTATCATAACATTGTGAAGGATCATTGGAAGGATTATATTCATTGGTCTCCTATGTTCAGAATAGCAAGGAAACTTAAGCAGTTGAAAGCTGGGCTTAAGAATTTAAATAAGGAGATCTTCTCTGATGTTGAAAGGAATGCTGATGTGGCCTATCAGTTGCTCCTAGAGAGTCAATTACAGCTCTAGAAGGATAATACCAACACTGAGTTGATGGATAAGAAGAGACAAATAAGGGAATCTTATCAACTACTGAATGAAGCAAGAGTTGAATATTTCAGTCAAAAAGCTAAGTGCTCATGGGCAAAGGATGGAGATTCTAATACTGCCATGTTCCATCAAGCCATTAAGCATAGACAAGTTCATAACATGGTCCTGCACATTGAGAATAGTTCAGGAGTGGAATGTCATGACCCTACTGATATCCTTCAGGCTTTTGAGGATTATTATAAGGAGCTTCTTGGAACTAGTGCACAGACTTCACAGTTCCATAAGAATGTGGTTACTAAAGGTAAGCTGGTCGATGAGTCTGATTGGGAAGGCCTGTGTAGTGTCCCATCTCAGGAGGAAATTAAAAAGGCCATATTCTCAATCCCTAGTGATAAAAGTCCAGGCCCTGATGGCTATACCAGTTGTTTCTTCAAAGCTAGCTGGGAGACAATAAAAGGAGATGTGTGCTCTGCCATATAAGATTTTTTTATTAATGGTAAATTACTGAAGCAGATAAATAGCACAAACCTGATCCTAATCCCCAAGGTGCCTAATCTTAAATCTGTCAAAGAGTTTCGACCTATTGCTTGCTGCAACACCATATACAAGGTCATTTCTAAACTCTTCTGTAATAGGATCAGTGAGTGTCTTCCTAAGATCATCAATCCTTCTCAATGTGCTTTTATTAAGGGCAGGAGTATTATTGGGAATATTTGATTAGCCAGGATTTGGTGAGACTTTATACTAGGAACAGTGTCTCTGGTAGATGTTTAATGAAGGTGGACTTGAGAAAGGCTTATGATTCCATTGAGTGGGTGTTTGTGGAACAAATGTTGAATGCTCTTCATTTCCCTCCTCATTTTATTAAGCTCATTATGCAATGTGTCAGCACTCCTTCTTACACTATTGGATTGAATGGCCAAACACATGGCTATTTCCCTGGATGCAGAGGTCTGAGACTGGGAGATCCAATGTCTCCATTATTGTTTACCCTCTGTATGGAATACCTGAGTAGGCTCTTGGAGTTTGGATGTGGTTTACATGGCTTTAAGTTTCATCCTCTTTGCAGCAAACTCAAACTTACACACTTGATGTTTGCTGATGATCTCCTCTTATTTTGTAAAGGGGATGTGAAATCTATTGGCATTATAATGGATATGTTTAACAGATTTTCTCAGGCATCTGGTTTGCACATTAATGCTGAGAAATCTGACTTTTACTGTAATGGTTTGGCTCCTGACATGGTTGCTAGGGTGTTGCAAGGTACTGGATTTAAGAAGGGGGAATTGCCTTTCAAATATTTGGGGGTGACAATTTCTCATAAGAGGCTTTCTAAAAGTGACTGCAACATATTGGTGGATAGAATGATCAAGAGAATCAGAGGCTGGAACAGCAAGAAGATTTCATATTCTGGGAGACTTGTGTTGGTTAAGTCTGTTCTTGCAACTATTCATACATACTGGTCCCAAATCTTTGTTCTTCCTATGGGTGTTATGGCTAGAATCCAGACACTGTGTAGGAACTTCTTATGGGAAGGGAGTGATCAATATTCTAAGGTACCATTGGTCTCTTGGAATGTTCTCTGCAAATCCAAGAGTAATGGTGGTTTGGGTTTAACTGACATAAAAATTTGGAATGTTGCAGCAGTTGGTAAATTAGTGTGGTGGATTGCTACCAAGCAAGACCACCTGTGGATCAAATGGGTGGATAGTATTTATCTGAAGAATACACCTTGGTTGGAGTACTATAAAGCAAAGCCTCATAGTTCCTGGTCATGGAGAAAGATCTGTGATGTTAAAGAGTCTATGAAAGCAGGATATGTGAATGGCAAATGGAGAGGTCTGGATGAGAATTATTCTGTTGCTGATGGGTATGATTGGCTATTGCAGGAAAATAAACAATTCCTGCCTTGGTGTAAAGTGGTCTTTAATAGGTTCAATGTCCCCAAATGGTGCTTCACTATGTGGTTGAAAATGCAGAACAGGCTTCTCACTTTGGACAGGTTAAGGAGGATGGGTATGGATGTAACTGATACCTGTTTTCTGTGTGGTATGGCAGCAGAATCTCATGAGCATCTGTTTAAAGATTGTGTGTTCACAAAGAAATGCTACCAGATTCTTGCTGTATGGTTGCATATGATGAATTATGATTTTTCTGAATGTACTGGTCTGCTGAAGCTCAGAACGAAGACCATGCTCTCTAGACAGGTTAACATTGTAGCAACTGTTGGTATAGTATATGGAATTTGGAATTGTAGAAATATCAGTCGTGTAGAAGGCTATGTCAGGAGCCCAGATGCAGTGGTGCAGCAGGTGAAGAATGACTGCAAGCTTCGTGTCCTTGGTCTATTCCAAGGGGAGATGAAGGTTGGTGATCGTAATTGGTGTCAGTTGGTAGGAATTTGTTAAGCAATGTTGATGTATTTACTTTTCAGTTGAGTTGCTTGAGCACTAATTGTAAAAGTCAGAAACTGGTGTATTCTTGGTTAGTCCATTTGGACTTGAGCTAATATATTACTAACATTCCACCAAAAAAAGTAAAGTATTGGCAGAAAGACCAATGATAGTAGAGAAGAGTATTGTGTGCTATTGCCAAATGGATAAAATTGTAATAGTATTTGGGCCGTGATCTACTTACGCATAAATTCATTTTTAAAATAGGAAAGTAAACAGATGACTCATATACATGAAATGTAATAAGTAAATAAATGATCATAAAAAAGGTAGTCTTTCATTTTTGCTCTGCACGAGATGTTGTTTACACTACAACCATATTACATTTTCAAATTGCTCTTTGTATATGTATATTACGAATTTGCAATGCACTGTGATGTATTATTCATATCCAATAAGTGTATCCAAATTAAATGATCGTCATTTAATAATAATAATAATAATAATAATAATAAATATTATTATTATCATTATTATAATGATAATAACAATAAGAATATCAATAGTAATTATTATTATTATTATTATTATTGAAAGAAAAAATTGGGAAGAGTTCAATTCCAGATTCGTAGTAAAATTAAGAGTTTTTTGATAACTACTACCTTATACACACTTTTAAGAACTACTACCAAAATAATTTTCGTTTCAAAACTACTACCAATATGTTTGAATGTTTTAAAAAACACTACCAAAACTTAGCAAAACCTCAATAAAACACAATATTAGACATTTATTTTCAATTGTTTTTCTTAAGTTGTAATTTTTATCCCTTTAGCACTACCAACACTACCATTAGCCAATCATTTTGAGGCAAAATACTTTAACCTAGCTTCATCTAATTCACCTATCTAAGGTAAAAAAGTTACTTAAACTTTATCAAAGTAACTGACTATAGGGATAAAATATACTATTTAAGATGGAAATTCAAAAATAAATAGCTGAGATTGTGTTTTTTTGGGTTTTGCTAAGTTTTGGTAGTGTTTTTTAAAAAATTCAAACATAGTGGTAGTAGTTTTGAAACGAAAATTATTTTGGTAGTAGTTCTTAAAAGTGTGTATTACAAAGGTAGTAGTTATCAAAAAACCATAAAATTAACAACAATACCGTATATCATGTCATAAAAGTTAAATGAACGGTCTAATTAAGAGTTAATATAAGTCGGCAAGTCCATTTCAACCGCAACAAAAAACCCTTATTAGAAAAATGTCGCCATATAAAATCACCATTGTGACAATTGCGACAAGTTCATTTCTCTAACTTTTAGTTGTTGTTAAGCACATACATATTTTTCGATATTGGTTCACTTATTGATACATCATTTTTTTAAGGATATTACTGAAATATTTGTTTCTCTATACATAAGTCAAATGAGTTTCTTGTCTGACATAACGTGCAAAAATCAATATCAAAATAACGTTATAGTAGTAACGTCCCTAAATCTCGAAAATTTTGATAGGTCATAATAGTAACATTGTCAATTGTTGGTAATTGTCCCTAAGGAACATACATATGAAAATGTGGCGTGAGATCGGTAAAAAGATTAAAAAAATGAAATGAGACGGTATATATTTAATTTCAACGTGCATAGATGACTAAGGTGAGATTTGATTCCAAAGTTTATTGATTATAACTTCATAGCTAGATGTTCCCAATTATGCAAAAAATAGGTATGCAATTTGTTACCATATACGATAGATACACTAAATCATGTTGATTTATTTCTACAATAATTGTTTCAAATTAGAAATAAATATAAAAAGTATAAATAATATGGGTAGATAGTCAGTGAATCATTATAGATTTCAACACATTTATTACCATAATTAGAAAATTTGACTAAATAAAATAAAGAGTTGATCTTCTAAAAGAGTAAAAGGTGGCCTTGTAATAAGTAATTAGTTTTTAACTCCTTGAAAATCGTGGGACTATTTTTCGATTTATGCAAGTTACTTAGTGTGTGTTTGGCCTAACTTTTCAAACTGTTTTTGGACTCAAAGGTACTTTTTGGCCAAACGCATCCTATATTTAAAAGTTAAAAATAGTTTATAAAAAACTCAAATAACATCTTTTTGCCCATAAAAATAGAAACATCAATTTAATGTTTTTGATTCTTGAAAACTGTTTTTAAGAAATTAAACAAAAACTCATTTTTAACAATCTCGGCCAAACATGCTCTTAAATAAAATAAAAATAAATATAATATAATATTTATTTGATGATATATGTTGGGCCTGATTTCCGCACACCATATTTGGGTTATAGTCTTACCCTAGCCTGAATATTAGGGTAAGTCTGAAAAGATAGTTCAAGTTTAGCAACTGCTACCAAGCTTGGACTCCCACATCATCAAGGTTAACTTCTACCCTGGCCTGACAGACAGGGTAGGAACGACAAGATGGCACATGTCTGGCACCAGGCAGGAGAGAGTAACGGTCATATAAGCAAGATCATATTTGACCGAAGTCAAATATAATTATGGAGATAATTCACCATTATGAGGAAATATTACAGCAATAAAGAGAAAGATTCTGCCATTATTACCACGCGCCTTATATTGTAATTATATGGTAATTAAGGGAGCAATTAAGGAGAATATTGCGCATTTATGAGGAAGGATTACGCTACCTAAAGATGACTGCTATATAAGGAAGAGCTGAAATCATATGAAGACACACAAGATCATACTCGAGCAATACTACGCCAATACTAAGAGCAATCACACATAATATTACTCACAATACAATTGTTCTCCATAAATTAATAGTGAAATCTCTCTTGGCTTGGTGCCCGTGGTTTTTTCCCATTCAAAGGTTTTCCACGTACAAAACTATAGTCTTAAATTGTTTATTTTATTAGCTTTATTTTCCTTAGCAACAAGCCTGTCTAGCAGCATATAGACAGGTACCTTGAGCTAGTTGACCCCGAAATACTCTACCCTGACCGGATCTAGCTTTGTGCGAAATCCACATAAAACATTTGGCGCCCACCGTGGGGCATCTAGCTCGATAATACCTTTTTCTCCTTTCTACAAAAGATCCAAAAAGTTTAACCACAAAAATGTCTCAACCAATCGTGGAAGATCAATTGGCAATTGCTTTGTTGAAAATCACCCAGACAGAAGCAGAGATCCAGCAGTTGAAAGAGTCTGAATCAGCCTTAAAAGAAAAATTGGAGAAAACAAAGGGGTCAAGCTCCAAGATCCAACCTGGAACTCCATTTTCCTATATCGTCAAGCACTTTGATTTCTCCAATTTTGGGAGCCCCAGCAAACCAAAGAATGTAGTCAATATTGATAACGATGAGGAGCTTAAGAACGATGAAGAGAAGCCTGACGAGACAGGGGCGGCTGTCATGATGGCCATTGTCCAGGAAATTAAATCAAGAAGCTGAATGAAAAATTCGAGAAGATACCTGGAGTACCTGCCAGCCTGGAAGAGGCTGCCCCTGAAAGTTACGCTGACTCGCCTTTTATAGACGAGATAGCCATGTTAGATTTTCCCAAGAAGTTTGTGGTACCATCAATGAGAACTTATGATGGGACCACTGATCCACAAAATCATGTTGCCCTCTTCAAACAGAAAATGTTGGCTGCATCTGTTCCAAGCGAGCACAGACAAGTTTGCATGTGAAAGGGATTTGGAACTACCTTAACCGGTCCGACGCTTCAATGGTACATCAACTTACCCATTGGGAGCATCAGATCATTTGCTGACCTGGTTAACACTTTCAAGCATCAGTTTGCGAGTAGCAGGGAATTGGAGAGACGCTCCAGTGACCTGTACAGGGTTACCCAGATCAAAGATGAAAGTCTTAGAAGCTACCTTGCCAGATTCAACAAGGAGAAGGTGTCAATTCCCAGGTGTGACGTCGGCACGGCAGTGGAGGCATTCAGGCAGGGGTTACTACCCGGCAGCGATCTGTACAGGGAGCTGACTAAGTACCCCTGTCATACCTTTGACGACGTATAGGAAAAGACGCTCGCATTCATCAGGCTAGAAGAGGATTCAAGTTACAAATTCGGAGGATCCTACAATACAAGGGATTACCATAAGCCGAACAGGAAGAGTGGTGGCAAGAGCTGCAACCATAGGAATGGGCCGTATACTCGGCATGATCAGTCAGAAGTCAACCTAACACAAGAACAGCCAGGTAAGGTTAAGGTTTATCCTCCTATTTTGGAACATAACTTCGGTGTTGATGTTGCAGGCTTGATTAAACGGCTGGACAACATGGGACCAGTGGTCAGATGGCCCAAGAATTCGGAGAACACACAACTCAGGAAAAACCAGACCAGATGGTGTGACTTCCACATGGACATGGGACACTCGATAGAGGATTGCTTTACTCTCAAGAAGGAGGTGACTGATGTGACCGTAATAGTTGCACTTTTAACCCCTTAACGAACCCTATTTTGCATGCTTTTATGTATTCATTAGGGTCCTTTCTTCCTCTTTTGCTTCCTATTTGCTTTCTTCTTGTTTTGTGCTCACTTGTAGGCAAAGGAGCCAAACAACGCGCATTCTAGAGCATTTCGGAGCTTAATGGACCATACCTAAGGACCAAGCATGTTGGGGAGGCATAACCAAAGGCCTAAGTGAAGAAAATAAGCTAAGTCGAGGAGCCCTCACGGCCTAGGAGTCAAGCCGTGCTGATTGCGAATCAGTTTGGGCAAGCTGAGCAGAGGGTCG
>JAGPOY010005273.1:0-10404 GCA_018983105.1 Silene uniflora
AGCCATAGCGGCTTCATCCCAAATTATTAGGGCAGTCTCCCTCAGAAGCGCTGCTAAGCTACTTTGCTTTGGTACATTACATGTCATGCAGGCATCTAAGTCCAGGGGAATTTTTAGACGGGAGTGAGTTGTTCTCCCTGAAGGTATATTTGATGCAGCGATGCCTGAGGATGCCGTTGGCAGGACAATTTTTCCCATGAGCCGTATTTGAGCGTACAGAGCGTTGTACAAATACGTTTTTCACCAGAGGGCACTCCTGAAAACTCAGTGAAAAACATTGTCTCCTACGCGGTTCTGGAGCTAGCAGGGATATCTGTTCAGCGACAGGCACGTTTGCTTTAAGTAACTGCCTTTACCATTGTTTGTATTTTGCCTTTTATAATCATTTACATCACTTTATGACCGCGCACATGTGGACTTGCCAGGTCTGAATCCTGTGGAAGCGCTGCGTTCAACACCACATGTCCGTCCAGCTTTTTTTGGACCTGCAAATTTGTCTAAAGAGTACTTATTGCAGAGCAATGACCTGGTAATCCTGGTAAGCATTCACCCCACATTTTCCTTGTTAGCCACAACACTTTTGTACTTCTAAATTCGATTCGGGATACCATCTTTTTAGGAGACGTGTTGGGTCTGGAAATTGCAAGCTGCATTTTAAACAGGGTGTTACAATTTAATGGGGAATTATCGGTCTCAAAGTGGTCATTGCCTGGGCCATATTCCATTTGGAGGCCATATTTGGACCAGAACCAACAGCTTAAACCTGTTCCGGTGCACGCTACAAGTCACCACACCCCTTTGGCACCGCGTTAGATAAAAAAAAAACGATGATAGAGACTGCTCATAGATTCAGGGCCATAACCTAACCGTAATTATAAGCTTCAGCACCCAATTTTTTCTACAAAAAACAGAGCAGAAATGGCTTACCTACGGAGTCAGATCCTGCTTTTTACTGCTCTTTTTAAAACCCCTAATGCCAATGGTGCTTTGGGTACGCACAGCCAGAATTTGTCATCCCAAGTATTGCCCAAGCCTGCGTTAGAGTATAGCGTCTTCCAGTAAAAAATTTAAAACAAAAAACGCGCATAAATATTAACAACTCGGGCTGAAAATTTACCGCCGTATAATTAGTGCATACACATTCAGAACATCAGCTCCTAAACTCAAATGGCATAACTAACTATGCAGACAGCTTTCCATCAAACATGGGAATATATAAGTTACCTTTTGTACAAACTAACTACCATAGTTACTAAAAAGAGGGCAGCCACAAAAATAGACAGGTCATGGTAAGCCTACATCACCATCCAAATACCTTACATCACCCCATCACCTATACCATACTTTCTTAGAACTACTTATATTAATTTTAAATAATAGCAAAAGGAAAATTTAGGCAGGATACAGGGTATTGCAACCAGTTTTCATCTGGATAAAGTTTGGGCAAGAGAACAAACTCACCACCAACAAAAGTGAAGGTATGCAACATGTTTACTTTGATAAACATTTAATTCTTATTTGTTTTGATTCAATTCATATATGATAGAAGTGTAATAGACATACTGATTTTTTCTTCCCTAGAGTTGCCATGGTTTCATAAGCTAAGTTACCTTGCATTTATTATCTGCAGTTCTCTTTCCTAAACTTCAATTTCTGTTTGTCATTTGACTGTTATGTGAATGATGCCTATTTTTGCTTTTTGTGTCCAAAGAAATGATATATGACACCAAGTATAGTGCATCAACTGTTAAAATATAACATGCAAGTGTTTCTGCCTGCCTTGCTTCATCTTACACATTAGTTAGATTTGCATGATGGCAGATTTTAATCAAAATTTCAATGATTTAACTGACCCAGTTTTATATTTCCTACCCAACAAAGGGACACTGACAGCATCCTCTATTCCCAAAGTATTTTTGGGGGAGGTTGAACCTCAGCGGCCAACTGTAACAGCAACTCCAGTAGCACTGATTTTCTTGATATGAACTCTTTATACAAAAATATGACACATGCCTTATAACGTATTATAATGCGTAGCTGAAATAAAACAACTGTTGCCTACGCTAATAACCTTATTCTTTTAATTGGTCCAGAAGAAAATGAAGCCGAAACCAATGTTCCTTAATGAGCTTACAAGTTCAAGCAAGAACTACAAAGTCAGGGTCAGAGTTATTGAAAAGAATCGGCCCCAGCTCGGACAGTTGAGGAAATTGCCTTATCAAGGACTTGTGTTGTGCGACGATCAGGCAAGTTCTCCGAGAAACTGACTTCTGCTGAACACCATACGCCATTGCTTTGGTTAATACTTAGCATGTAGATTTTAGAGCAACCTTAAATGCGAAATTAACATGTCTTAAAGAGCCCAACAAAAAATATCAAAGTCGGGAGCTTTATAGTAGTTTAGGTAGCTAACTGAGAAAATTATTTCCAAAGTTCTGACTTTATTACATACATTGTGAAGGGAAACAAGATGAGGGGTGCATTATTTGGGAGCCAAATTCACAACTTCAGGGACGCCATTGTCTATAACGGCGCCTATGAAATTGCAAATACACCTATAAAGCCTATGGATGATAAGTGGAAAAAATCTCCAAAGGAAGTTAACTATCAAATGTTTTTCGACCGTGACATTGTCATCCAGTCTCTGGAAAGTGAGGCAGCGCACCTTGAACCTGATTACAAATCTATCGACCAAGTCCCCAGGGATGGAGACCTTACTGATAAGTTTGTTGCATTGTTTTTAACTGAGGCGTAACTTAATTTAGCTCTGATATTCAGTACATAGACGTCTTAACTAATTTTGCAAAATGATTATGCCAGATGTGCTGGGTATTGTTCTCTATGTTGATGAAAAGCCTCGGGAAGCAAATGTCGGACCTAAGCGCAAGATTGGAGTCACTGAGATTGTGCTAATGGACCACAGGTTGTGACTTAATTCAAAAACATATATTACATTCTTGGCCATTTTCAACACTGAACTAATGACAGTTTCAAACGTATCATGGTGTCTAATTTAAACAGCACACAACAACCATTGTCGATCTCTGCTTGGGACGATCTTGCTGCCACGGCTTCTTGAACCTTAGCTGCCAAGACAAAAGGGTTCGCTGTGGTTGCCTTAACTGCTTTGAAGGTGTCCAGGCACAAAGGTGTGTTGCCTTTTTTTGCCCTATTAACTTTACGCAGATACAACTAGCTGTGCCGCCATTTACAATTAAAAAATGCTTATTATTCACAGGTTTCTCTATGGCCACTACTATGTCCTCAGACATAATTCTGGAACCAAACGGCCCAAAAGTGGTCGCTCTACAGAAATGGTAATAACCCATTAGAAAATATTCATACTTGTAATTATTTCCTTACCAAATTTTAGAAATTAGATTCACCTTTTTTGGCAAGAGCCTAATGTAGAGGTAAATTCAGGTCAGCCAGTAACCTAGACAAGCTAACTGAAGTTAAGGCTCGTCTTGTGCAAGCAAAGGCCGCGGCTAGCCTGTCGTCAATAATGGTTCTAAAGCTGGAAAAAAACGGGTATGTTCCTTATCAGTCATTGCTTTCCAAACCACCCAGGTCCTGTTTTTAACAACAGGTCAGTGCCATTTACAGGGCTCGTCAATAATGGTTCTAAAGCTGGAAAAAAAATGAACTATACCTGCATATTATCAGGCTAAAACACTTGTGCTTGCACATTAGCAAAATAGAATTACTGCAGGCTGTCGTCAGCCTGCCCATGATATGTGTGTTTTAACTTTAGTATAGATGCTAAAAATGGATATGGAACAGGCACAACACACCCTCCTAGATGAGCGCTACTGGTTAAAGGTTACAGTTCCTTCAGCGGAGTTAGAGAAACTTCATGCATACTTGGGATGTTCAAAATGCAGTAGGAGGTCTGAGATGCCAGCTGAAACGATATATACATGTCCCCTTTGCCGCAAAGAGGGTTGCATTTCTACACCTAGGTACAATCTTACTTCTTAAAAGCAATAACAAAATAATTAAAAGCATGTAAAGGGCCCCTGACTAATCTGTTACAATTGATAACAGGGTCACGTTCAGCTGTGAAGTGACCGATGGTACTGGTAACCTGTCAATCACGGCCTTCACAAATCACGCTGAAAAAATGTTTCGATTGACAGCCCACGATCTATTCAGAATCAAGCATTCGGTAAGCATTTACTGGCAAATTCAACAACTAACCTACTATCACAAAACACACTAAAGATTCTGCAAGTCACATAATTAATGCGTAGCTATTAACGTGGCTTTTACAGGAGGATTTCCACGCTTTAGCAGCAGCTCAAATTCTGGTGCACGACAAGCCATCTTTAATTGAAGTTGGGCCCAATAACACCTTATCTATCAGCAACATTCTGGAGTGGAGTCTTAAGCAAGTTGTGACTTAAGCGGATGATGCCTCGGATTCGGCAGGACTGCCTCAAAGCATTGGCCCTGAGAACAAGAAGAATGCTGAACCACCCTCACCAAACATAGGTGGCCCTGAACATCTGAAAACCCCAGACAAAATGGAGTCTAGAATTCAGAGGGGAAACACACCAACCGCTGCAATGGTGTATAGTGACTTTACCGACAACAAGGGTATCACCACAGTGCCTGCTGGAACTAGCAATGATACTCAAATTGAGAACGAAGTTGAACCAAGGACACCAGCCACAGAGTCTCTGGGAGAAGCAGATGCTAGGCCAGGCTTCTCAGGTGATATGGCAAGTGAAACTGCGTAAGCCATTAAGGCAGACTGTTACCTTTTGTATCTTTTCAGAAATAAATGCCACTACTATCAGGCACCTTTTGATCAGCAGCACTTTCCTTTAGGCAAGCGCGCTCAGTATTTTCAACGTCCTTTTGGGGGCCCCGGGGAAAAAACTACGGCCAAATCGTTTGCTGTGAATATAGGCAATCTATGAATAGCACGGCAGCAAGTTTTCCGTTGTAAAAATAATGTATAAGTGCCTAGCTACTCTGCTACAATCTATCAACAGTTATGTAACTAAGGATTGCATGGTTTTCCCAGTTTTTAAATGTAAATCAGGTTATGGCTGCTGGTTTGTCTATAGAATAACCATTTTAGGACCACCCCAAAAAAACACTTGTATGCAACAACGCAAATGAGGAATCCATGCTACCGAAGAGTTTAGGCACTCTTGCTGTCAGGGATGCTCCAACCACAAATTCCATGGCTCTGTTACTTCGCCCTTCACACCCACTAAGCTGAGTGTGCCGTACTGAACCGTTCAATAAAGTTGTTGGTTCCAAAACAATGCTAACTGTACTTTGGAACATGAATATACCCCGATTTCACCAAGCCCGGCACTACAGGCGAGATACCGGTCGGTTAAGCCTGCTATTCAAAATCTAGGGTGCTCAGGAAACAGATCCCAGGCAATGCAGTTGTTATTTAGATCGTAATCAAGGTCACAGAATATAATATTAACTTTTTTGGGGAAGGGCCTTCTGAACACGCCTTTGGTGCAGCGGAGTGTCCTGTCTAATTATGAACTTATTTCTGTTCAGATTTCAAGTAAGACCTCAACGTTAATTTAAGTTCTGTACAACAAATGTGCACTAGCTATAAAGCATGTCTTTCAGGTTAGCAAATGTCATGGAATAACTAATGAACGCAAGCGCAAATATGAGGAGCAAACTAACCAGCTCACTGGTCAGGCAATTGCATGCAGCCAATATAAAAGTCGCACACTGCCCAAACATAACCAGTGTGATAAAACACGAGGATATCAGTTTAGTCTCACCAACACCATATCCTTAACTTAAATTGCATTATGCAACAAACTATAAACAGAGAGAATATGTCCATCATCGTTCACCTTTACTCACATCAGAAGTACATCTATACAAACTAAATGTAAACCAAGCCATGTTCCCACAAAAACCCCAAAAATAATCAAACACAAAACTAAAATCAGGGGAAATTACAGAATATCTAAAGGCATACTGAGGCCACATTACCATGTCACATGCTTACATCAAACATATGTCATACACCATGCTTACTTGTCCCTATAGTTTACAAACACCCAAAAAAAATAATGTTAGACTACCTCAAATTGCACTGGTAGGCCAGATCCAACCCAACTATTCAGAACCTTAGGCATGAGATCATACCTCTTTTGTGACATCAGCAGTATGGTCTTGAAATCTATCACATTAAAATTAGAGATTGCTTCCTCGGCTACCAATTGTACATATAACAAAAAAAAACAACATTAACTGCAGGTACTTTTCTACAAATGAGCAGAAACTAACCAATAAATGTACTACAATAAGTAATCTGACAAATTAACAAACAAACTTCCTTTGAAAGGAAACTTGCCAGCAACTGCACACTTACACATGGACGCGGGACAACACGAAAACCAGAGCAACCAAACTAAGGTATACTAGATGTATGCTTATTAATTACTTTAAATCAAACGGTTTTTCCACCATTCGTGATTGACAATTACAGAAACTTATACACGATGTCAACATAGAGGCTGGGAATTACAGACTACAAAACCCGAAAATTCACCATGATTCCCCAATTTAATCTACTATATGCCATTAGTAATGTAGCTAACTGTTGCATCTAAATCGTGCAGGAGTACCCACAGGTGCGCCGAGCTCAACCTACTAACATAGCTATACCCTTCCAACCTCTTCTATCAAAACTAACAGCGGTTTTAAATTTACATGAACCGATATATAAAGTGGTGGATCTGCCAACCAACAAATCAGTTGTCATTGTCCGTGAAAAAATGACTGGGGATCGACGAGCCTATGTTGGAGAAAGGAGCAACAGCATCCACGAGTCAAATGAAGTTGCGGCTTGCAGAGCTGTCCGCAGCCTAATGAGGCTATTCCGCGTAATTGTCCAAGATTTCACATACGCAGAAATCATATTGGCACACCGCCGCGGTCCGCTTTACAGGTTGAAACGCATACAATTAGAACAAATTGTGGAAGGAGCTCTTTCTACAGAGTTAGAAGGAATTCCTTTAAGCCCCCCAGGTTATACCCATATTTTTCTTGACCACATGACTATCCTTAGGAAAATCTTTGAGTCTATCACTGTCTACTCAACCCCAATGCATACTGTGGAGCATTATCCTGGGAGCTATACGTCATGGATCACCATCAAACCTCCTAACGACTATGAATCGCCAAAGTTGGTCTTTGGTAGGCGTAGGTTTACCCTTGACAGTGCGAAAGATTACTTGGCCAAAGCAGTCATACAGTACCTCATTCCTGCTTTCAGTTTGACTATTATTGATGCGAATTATGGTTCACCAGATGTCAAGTGTACTCAAATAATATCTGACCTAGAACGTGACTGCTACTTAACTGTGAAAGCAATGGTGTCAGGGAAATCAGAGCCGACCGAGTTTTCGCCCACGCTTGTTGAACAAGACAGCTTATCCGTATCAGAGGAGGCATGCATCCGCCAGCATTTACGCTTACACCATGGCATACCATTGCGATAGTACACTTCCCAAGTAATTAGCAATCTCCTTAATAGCTCCCTCAGTTCAAGCACAACACATTTTGATGGGAAATAGGAACCGTCCAAATATGTACCAATGACGAAGCTGTTTATGGAGTTTGAAATGTTTTGTACGGAACTTTCTACTGTAATTTATGTCATCTGTTAACTATATATATTAAATGCTGCGTTTATGGTATTAAACTGCCACTTCATACCAGCGATAGCTAAATTAAAGATTACAGCACAAGGCCACTCCTCATTTTCAATCCAGTTAAGCGTCTCTTTTAAAAGGTGTCTGTGATGGTAATGTGATCTCCTGAGCTGGTAACAGTTCCATAAAATCTTTTGCAATGTCTTGCAATCCTATCTGCTGCAACACCAGTTCTTAGAATAAATGCCATTTATCGTGGCCCTTTAACAGGGTCATGAAGATAACATGACGAATAAAAGAAGCAAGCCAAAGATGACATTTAAACTAAGTGCAATGAGCCAAGTATGTTGCCCACATTGGCGGGGATTTAGGGAAAGCTTTAAAGGAAAGATTAAATATAAGGGCAAATACAAGAGGATCCTTTTTGCAAATAGAAGGCCAAATACAAGAGAAGCCTTTTTGAAGCACATTTACGCTCTAAAATCCAAACGTACATCAGTATACTCTGTCCCTTTTCGTAGGCCATCAATTTCCTGATTCACAAGGAAAATTGTCTTGCAGCTAAATCAAATGTTTTTGAGGCAGAGCACACAATCAGAAAACCAGAGTAGCAACAACTTACAAACAAATGTTGTCTCAAGAAAATAACCTAAACAGATAAAACCGCAGTGACACCAACTTAAACGTTTACTAATAATAGATAAAATAACAAAGGTAGTTGCGTTTATAAACCGGTTGTTGCATTTACAGATAACAATCTTTAAGGAAAAGTAGAAAGCTTAATAATCCTAGACAATAAAAGTTTAGCAGATTAACAACAAGAGTGCTGCAACTAATAAAGTATTCATCCTAATAAAAACCCCAAACACCTCTAATAAAAAATAATAACCACAACAAATAATGATTGAACAGTTGCCCTCACAATAACTATTCAAAACAGGACATATTATGTCATGTTTTAGGTGACATCACCAGTATGGGGTGTGTACCCAATTGCTATTTAATGTAGAGTTGCTTGTTGAGATCAACAATTCAGTGTGAACCAACACATAAAAGTCTCATTATCTGTCTTCAAAATAATAGAATCTTCATTGTAGTTTCGGGGAAACGCACCGGCAAACTGACGTTAAGAACAGTGCCTAAAATGGCTGATGGACAGCAACAAAGCCACAACATGGCCTCTCAGGTATGCTTTATCTACTAATTTGCATTATATACTTATTTAGAACCATAAACACTGGACATTGGCTCCTCAACCCAATATTCTGTGCATGTTTAGACCCTTAAGCATTGAACAATTACTACTCAGAATCACTTGAAAACAAAAAAAAGGTTCCAAGATAAATGATAACCTACATTACCCTTTCAGCTGATTTATAGTTGTAGAGATATGTTGCCTAAATCTATTGTCCGCTTTCGTATCCGTCTTTGAATTTGTTGCCCCTACATAGGAACTGTGAAACGATGACCTACCATCTTCAAATTGAAATTAGCTCTGTTGTATAGCTTACCATCATAACACTACCTTTCCACTGTCTGCGTCTGGCTTTTATTAAGCTCCTGTGTTGATGCTAATTGCCATGGTTACATGACAAATCACAGATTTATGGGTTAACAACTACCAGGAAGCTCTTCCCCACTGTTCGCTAGCTGCTTGCCTGTTATTAATTTTACCTACCACTCAATAGCAGAAACATGTGTGCTCACCTTTTAAGTGCTGAACTTGCCCTTCAATTATTTACACTAGGACTTTAATATAGAGTTGCAATGGCCAACCCAAATGATGGGTCACATAGGGAACCTATTTAAGCCTAATAATTAGAGCATTGTATGAGTTCTATACCAATTTACATTTACCATGCTAAAACTACATGAAGAATTGTCGATGCTTGTTTCATGAACAGGAAAGGACTGCAGCACCCACCAAACTATCAATTTTGTTTTGTCCCCTCCTATCAACAATCACACAGTGCCTTGAATTGCCAGAAGCCACGCACAATATTTTGGACCAAGCATCCCACACAGTGTCTATAACTGTGAAGTGTTTGGACGGATCTATTGTCGGAGTGTACATGGGCGGGCCATCTGAAACAACTGAAAGTTCATTTGAAAAAGCTGCACAACTAGCTATTTGTGACCTCGGGCGCATATATGACATTTACGTGAAAGACGTGACTGCACTAAGAAACCAGGAGTTCAAGAGGTGCACAAACCTATGGCGGCTAAAGAGACAGGAACTTCAATGTAAGTTCAAAGGCCTGCCAAAGCATGAATCCGTTGAAGAATATGATTTTCCAGAGATATAACACCTACATGTTGTTTCAATAGACTTCGTGCATCTGGTGAACACAGTCACCAAGGAGCTGCGTGTAGCCTGTTCAGATATCGAGGTCATCAAGCACACGCCATCAGCGTTCAAAGCATGGGCCACTATTACCCATCACAACGGTAAACACGACTGCAAGTTCGTCTATGGTGACATATCTGCATCTTATGCGGCAGCTGAACAAAACCTTGCTGCGAAAATGATAACCTATTTAGTGCCTATTTACAACCTTGAAATCATGGATGCAAACTCTGAAACTACAAAAAATGACATCAATGTTCTCATGCGCAAGAACATAGAAGATAAATGCCAGCTCCTGAAAGAAGCTATTCCATTGCAAGGCGGAAACTCCAAAACTAAACGATCTACGGACAACTTGTGATGGGCATTGCTGGTGTGATGGGCATTGCTGCCTTGTCCGGGACA
>JAGPOY010005273.1:10661-21806 GCA_018983105.1 Silene uniflora
ACCGGGCTGAGCGGGCCTGCTTTTTTGGGGCCCGTTGGTGCGGGCCGGGCCAACCCGCACCGTTGGCCAGCTCTACGGACAAGGCAGCAATGCCCATCACACCAGCAAAACTTTCTGTTAGAGTCCTCCGTCTAAACAAAGCGCAGTCTTCCCAAAACAAGGCTCACAAACAGCCTACCTTTAAGAAGGGTGCAGCATCGCAAGATCCGTTGTTGCAGTAGAAATGATAGGCTACATGCGATTGTGAAGTAGGATGCTACTTGCTGAATTGTTTTGTTTTCCAAACTGCAGGAAATGTTTTTGAATTCGGTTAAAGTAAGCACTAGAAAGACCTATTTTGCCTTCGTACTTTAGCGTAGCAATTATCAGTTATTACTGTATGCTTTCCTTTCAGTCCCCGACTATATTATATGCTAAATTAAAGGCAGAAGCAATATTATGATTAATTCGCCATGCGTATAACATATGTGCAGATGCTTTTTATGTGCACGTGATGGGTCAATCCTAACAACAACTTAACGAAAACCCTTAAAATAGAGTTCGACACTGTTTAAGGTTGGATCAATAGAAGAACCGTCCATGTAAATGCCATGACTGCCAATCAGCTAAATAACTTCAATTTTTATTTATTCTCAATCATATTAACTGAACTTCGTAAGCAACTAATATTATTGTTAGGTCCATGTCGAGACCATGAACCCCAGAAACAGAACAAATACAAGACATCAAAGAGCGCACGAACGAGTTTACATGAATGAACACCGCGCCCGTTAGGGCGCGGCCCGTTGACTAGTATCACTAAAAGTATATGATTTTGAAAGCCAAAACTTAAAAATATAGATTTGTTATTAAAAAGTCTAATAAAATTTTCTTTTTTTTTAAAAAAAAAGTGGCGTATAAATGAAGAAAAATACGGTGAAAGTACAGACTCGAAAACCACCTAAAAGCAAATGTTACCTTTGGTATATATCGGAAGGAATATTATACTTCATAAATGACCCCAGTCCCCAACCTACTCTGTTCGAAAAGTATTAGAGCATTTTTAATGGCTAAACTTTCCACATCACTTTTTTTTTGAGCTATAACACATTCAAGCTACAAACTTCTCCAATGGTTAAACTATAAGAGTTGTTGCTTTTTTGAAATAACTTACATACATTTATTTGATTGGCTTACATCACTTTGTGGGTCCATTTGAGCTATTAGCTCAATGGAGCTAGTTGCTCAAACTAAGGGTAAGATTATCCGTCAGACTCTCCAAAGTCTTAAGACTCTGCCACATCAGCTTTCCACTAACTTTTATTATTTCTTTATTGTTCAGACTCACCTCAGACTTTATACATTATCCGTCAGACCCACCTCACCACTCTACTTTTACATTTACTTCTTCTTTTTAGAAAAAAGAAAGGACACATGACATTTATTAATTGGGTAATTTTCTTTCATGGTGGGGCCAAGACTCAACTTAAGACTTTGCTAAGACTAGGGTAAATTATTGGTAGTTTTGAGAGAGTCTTGTCTCGAGACTTACCAAAGTCTTGTCTCAAGACTACCAATAATCTTACCCTAAGCTAGTTCATGTAGAGCTCTCCAATGGTTAAACAACTAGCTTAAAACTTTTATAATTTGCAAACAGATCCTTTTACTCAACCATTGGAGATACTCTTACCATATCTTTTCATGACAAAATTATATATGGAATTATAATCTCTTTTTTTGTTGTGGAGAATGGATGTATAGTTTTAGGAGCACATATAACTTTTTAGTTGATTTCAATTTAGGGAAACATTTGAGCACAAATTTCAGTCTCCGCGGCTGAATAGCCTATCACTTGCATAGCACTTACCCAAACAAGAAATGCAGGAAAAAAAAAATTAGAGAACTGAAGAATATAACAATCAGATAAACTGAGAAATCAGTGGAATTATCGAATGGCCGTCCAAATTCACTTCCAATCACAAAAAGGGTATTTAGCTTGCTTACAACAGTAAAAAAAAAAAGAAAAAAAAGAATTACCTCGCTATTAAAAGAATGACACTACAAAGATGTACATCAAATCAAACATACAAGATGGCAGAAAACAACACAAAATTGCAACATTATTCTTAAGGTTAACCTTTCGCTATCCAGAGTCCCGAGTATATAACATAACAAGAGTATCAGGAGCTACCCCCGGATAATTAGCAAGCAAAATTTCCAACCACAGCTCAAGCCTCAATGTGAAGCTTCATTGGTTAACATTGGAATCCGTGAATTACAAAATTAGTAGTTTCCCATTGGTGGCATACCGAAAGGTGGCATTGGGGGCATCCCCATTCCTCCCATTCCGCCCATTGGAGGTGGTCCATAACCTCCCATTCCGGGTGGAGGGCCTCCCATTCCAGGTGGGGCCGGCAATGCAAGAGGCAGCAACTGAGCATACATGTTCTGTAATTGGAGAAAAAAGGGTGGTTAGGTTTTGGGAAGAGTAACAGAGGCCGAATTACTGTAATGTGTAAAACCCAAAGCCATTTTCCAAGTCCAGATTAAATGAAGAAATGGCGAAGAAAAATGTTGAAGCAGAAACCAAGATATAGAAATAAATGAGAGGAACAGTTTTCTTGGGTGTACAAGGAATAACACGGGCAGCTTTGATGTTGAAAATTTTGAATCCGGTATGACTTGATGACTTTACCATCTAAGCTTACCATGAGATAAAAGAACATCGGGAAGCAATATATAAAGCTAACCTGTTGAGCAATTACATCCTTTTCCTCCTGCTCTTTAACCTTTACTTCTTTTTGTGCCTCTATTTTGTCCTTAATAAGGTCATCAACTTTGCCTGTATACTCCCGGATAAACTGCACGCAATGACAGATATGAGAAGAAGTAAAATAAGAGGTCATATGGTTCAAGAAAATAGAATGGAAGGGATTGGAATGTCATACAATAGAGGTATGGATTTAGACACCCATACCTAACTTGTTTGGTTTAATTCTCTCTTATACTCGAGGGAATGAAATACGACACTTGGGGGAAAGTAAAGGTATCAGATTCTTGGGGGGATTGGATTGGAGTTGGAATGCATCACGTATCTAACTCCATTCCAGAACAAGACAACCAAACACTGAAATAGACCAAATCCATTCCAATTGATTTCATAATCTAAAACCAAACACCCCCTAAAATCACGGACGTTAGTGGTTTTTGAAAGCTCCGGACTTGCTGACCATAACATGGAAAAACGAACCACGTGCGAATTCGACAGCTTAGTCTAGGGAATAAAGTTTGTAAATGCATTTTCCTAGTTTATAGATATATACACATTAAAGAAGCTATTTCCCTGTTACACAAATTTTACCTGCAATAAGTATGGGAAGGCGAAGTCAATCATGTTGTTCATCCAGGCAAGTTCAAGAGCAACGTCTGGTCGGATAACATCATAGCAAACAAAAAGGCACGCAGCAAAGCACTCCTTCTTGCCCTGCATAAATAAAAGCGCAGTTAGTGAGCTGCATAAAAGACAGAACACAAAGTCCAGCAACGTTAACCCTGTCTCTAACCAGTAAGACTGGTAGACACAACATCAGACGCTACATCTATCATATATACTACAAGTTTAAAGCTGAAGTAGCAGGCTAGTATTGCATTTTACGACACAAATTTCATTACTGGTCATCCGGAACCGCTCTTAGTTAGGTAACAATGGCATCAAAGATTCGACATCCTTGCTCCACCACACAGCGGAGGCCGCTGCAGCATTAGGGTCATATTGTTCTGGTTGTTGGTTAATTTCACTTCACAGTTCACTCTATCAAAGCTATATATTAATGTTTCTTTGCTAATATAACCTCTAAAGTCTTAACTGGTTGAGATTAGTAGATGCTAGACAAAACAATATCTGCAAATTATCATAAAAGGTAGGACTGTCGGGCAGGATTTTTCTCTAAATCAGGTTAACCATAACCAGTGTGCCCACCATAGTTATGTGATGTGAAGCTAAGCTGCATCTAAGACGGGATACCGAACTTGGCCAACTTAATTATCTGGGATATGAGAAAACGAAAAGAAAAGTTAAACACACCTCCTGAATGAAATAGACCAGCAACTCCTCTGCTAATTCACGATCACCAGATTGGGAGCAGGTTTCCATTGCATCTTTGTAATGTTTATCTTTTTTGGACAAAGCAATGGATTGCTTCCACCTACCTGCTTTCTTATAGATGTAAGCAGCGACGCGTCTCATCTCCAAAAGCTCGTGTTTCTCAATCTTGTAGAGAATAAATGTATTAAGAAGAAAATGTCAACTCCCCGTTATTAAAATACAGACATCTAAACTCTACCACTCAGTAACAAACGAGAAAAAAATTAGGTACACTACCTTTTGTGCAAGTCCTATCTGATCAAAGTTATCATGCAAATCAATTGACTCTCTCAATCTCTCGTAGTCTTCCTCCTCAACATATATTTCGTTCAGTGCCTCATTAACAGCAGATACATTGTTGCTCTGGACTGCAATCATATATGGCTTCACAAGATGCACATTACCGGCCTGAAACAAGAGAGATGTAACAATGAAAACGTTACTCTCTATAGTTACGTGATGAGCAGTTCAGACTTCAGAGACCTAAAGACGGATTAGGTCTTGGCCAAATGATTGATACCACAGGCTTATGTACAAAGATCGTAGCAGGCTTATAAACAAAGATTGTAGCAGGCTTATGTACAATAGGTCGTAAGTTTGAAACTCCCTCCCCTTTGTAATGGTACTGGCCCTGTGCCTCTTCACCCAATAAAAGGTCTCAAGGTTAATCAAATATAAATGGCAAAAGATTTGGATAACAAACCTTTCGCATTATGTCAACCACACGTGTATGGTCAAGACGAAGGGCGAGTACATTGAGCATATCATTGATCAGATCGGGATGCTCTTGTAGGTAAAAGTGCACCGCTTTATAATACAGCTCCACATTGGCAACTTTAACCACTACATCTTTGAACTGCATGTGATCCCATGCCTCAGGAGAGTGGTTCATTACAGTGGTCGCAGCATTGTCAAATTCATCATATTGGATATACAGGTAAGTGAGTTCTTTCCAGTGTTGCTGCTCATCACATGCTCTGATGAGCTTAGGAATGTTGAGACGTGTTGCGAACAGCTTAATGTGCTCCATAAGCTTTTCAGGGCGATATCTTGCATAAAGTACCCCAAGTTCAGTGAAAATTCCCATGTGTGCACGTTCCAATCCCAGGCCACTTTCCATCAATGAGATTATCTCACTGAAACAACCTCTGTTCTGATAAAATTGGCTAACTTCCTCCATATCATCCACCTAGAAGATAAAACAAATATCATAAATCAACAGACTAGTAAATCATGTCCACCTACTAGACTTGTAATGCCCAAATATATAGTAATACTTAGACCAATTTTCAGCAAGAAAAGCAAACGATCCATACAGTTAGATAATGTAACCAAACAGGTCGTAACCCTGAAAAACTTATTCTCTCATTTGAATTATCATAGTTAACTACTTAAGCTGGATGAGAACAATAATTTAATCCCATAGCTAACACCTGTAAGCATATAAAAGTGAGCCCTATGCTATCATACAAGAATTTGCCAAGATATATAATCATAACTGAGGATAATTGACAAGTCTTCTCACATTTCATATTTTCAATCCCATCTTAAGTGGCTTTGCTACAGACCAAGGATAACACATTATTAAAATCAACCAAGCGTACCTGAATTATAACATTTAGCCCACAAATCTGAGCTAATCTAAACTCCTCAGCATCAACACATGCAAAGCAAACTTCCTTCCATGTCTTTGCACTGTTAGCTTTTCGTGCTGCGTCAACAGCACTTTGGAATTGCTTTAGCCTAACTAAAGTAACAGCTAGTTTCGCCCAGTTAGAAATAAAAGCAAATATTATCTTTGCGGCTTCATATAACTCTTCATCAAACAAGCGATCACCAACAGTTTGAAGATTAGCGACATTTGGCATGAGAATGAACTCCTCAATGTCATTCAGCCTATCAATCTTAGCATATGCATAAATGAGCTCACTATCTACCCTAGGCTCTTTTGTTTGCTGCCTCACCATAAGAAGATACTTCACCAAATCATGGTAAACATCTGCACCCTCAGCAGCACGAATCACATCCAAAAATTGAGTGGAATCTTCAGCGCGTATAAATGACTCTATAGCATCACTGACTAATCCAGCCCTCAATTGAGCCTTAGCAACTTGGCTCCACACAGCATCTTCTTCAACACGGAAGGCAAATTCCACTGCCCTGTCAATGCTTTGAATATTGTCCAGTAGAACATTTACAGCCTGCACATTCAGGTTAAACTTTTTGAAAATCGCAAATGCTTCTTCATAAAGTTGAGCTTCAACAGCTACTTCTCCAACTGCGGGGCCATCAAAATTATCCAGCCTGTTCACATAATCCATAACTCGCGAGGAATCTGCCTTGATGGCAGTCAATATAAGGAGATTTTGCAGATTTGAATTTCCACTAAATGCAGAGTTCTGAAGAACAATCTTTTCAAGAAGCTCAATCAACTCATGAGGGAGATCAGCCGTCATAAAGGCTTTAACTGCAGCAGAGACTTGTTCCGGACTCTTGCTTTCAGGCAGAGCAGTTGAAACAACTTGATCAATGAGCTGCCTCCTGTACTCATTCTCAGGGGTAAGAACTTTCTCCCAAAGATCCTCCTCCATTCTCTCAACCACATACCTGGAAAATGGCCCTCGATATTAAGCAACCAATAAAATTAAATACACAAATGAGGATGATCAAACTAGAACATGTCACGGACCTTGCTTGCAGCTTGAACAAAGAATTTTTGTTTGTGACATTGATAAGCTCTTCGTCACACTGCCCTCGTCTATAAGCGACAACTGCAAGGGTGGGGTCACGTTTTTCACAGTACTTACCAACCACACGTGAATCATAGTATGGATTAGTTGTGAGGAAGTGCTCTGGGTTGTTGTTACTCTCTATTATGATTTTACCCAGAGCATTGTGCACATGAACATCTTGACTCCCTTCACTCACAAGATGCTCTAGGAATTGAGTAAGCAAACGAAGCCGATTTCTGAAACAAAAAACATAAAACATGAACTCGCACATAAATTAATGTAAACCTAGATTTAGCTATTCTTCACAGAGCAATAAAATCAATACCTCTTCTCGCACTCCTCCACCAGTGGCTCAACTGGTAGCAGAGAACGCACAGACAGTATCAAACCCTTGATAAAATCTTCAGGACACTCATCATCCAGAAGCTGCCCCACAACTAGTGGTGCATTCCCAGGGTTTACCTAAAAACAAAGTTCAAATATATCAATTAATATCCTGTATGTCAAATCGCACTGACAATTTTTTTGCAGAAATTATGATCTCCAGATTAAGCAATCCATTTAAAAGGAAGGTCGTACCTTCTGAACATAACCTTCAATATAACGAAGCATGTTGTTTGTGTATAGGTAGTGTGTGAGATCAGGTACATATCCGAAACGGTCACAGACATTAATCAAAGGACGTGCATCAGGAAGCTTGGCTTCCATCAAGAAATTTTTCGTCTTTTCTGCATCATAGAAGTTGGACTCTCTAGTCACACGTTCGACTTCTTTCAGTTGTCCAGTTTTAGCAGCTGCTTCGATGTATTTAAAGTGGATGTCAGGATCCTCACTGCAAAATAAAGCAAAAAACTGTGACAACTGGGATAACGGAATAAAGTACCAAATAAATCTCTCACACAAGGATACCTGGAGCTCAAATATGATCCAAGGAAAAAATACAATCCTTCATATGACTTGAATTGCTCGAAAAGCTTAATACAAGCATCAACACCCAATTGCTCACAGTACTCCTTTGCAGTCTGCACATCCACACACCATACATTAAATGAATTAATAACTGTGAGGTATTTTCTCATTCTTGTACTAGTTGCATGTAATTAGGACAGCCAGTTCTGGAAGAACTATGATACCTGAACAATTATCTGAAGGTTGCCTCTGAGGTTGACAAGTAGAAGATCTTTCATGCACTCTAATGCCCATTCCCGGGAAAGAGTACCAAAGAACTCAACAAGAGCCTTACATGACAAAAAAAAATGATAGATAAGTAACAAATACTTTTAATGAAATTAGACGTATCGAGCTCAAGTGACAAATACCTGTGGTTCTATAGCATGAGTGTTCACAATAACACGTTTTATATCAGGCAAATCAGTATAATGCTGCAAGAGTCGCAAAAAAAAGAAATTTTTAGTAATGGGCCTTAGATTGAAAAAAGAGAAACACTATCAACTAAAATGAACCAGATAAAAGTACAAAAGCATATACCTTGATAGCTTGTAAGTACAGACCAGCCTTTTCACAAAGCTGACCAACCCTAGAACGATCGTAATGACTGAACATTCCATTGGCTAAAATGGCATCAGCAACATTGGGAACAGTAACAAGATTGATTTCCAAAACCTACACATATATTCCATAAGACTGAGGTGCAACTAATCACAATGATCAAATAGATTTAAGTTGACTACTGATTGGACAGAGCTGTTGAAGTACCTTGGTTTGCAAGTAGCCATGTTCAGGCAAATTTGGCTTCAAAACATCTAAGAGAAATGTTGTTGCTTCACGTATCAAATTCCTCTGTAGAAAATGAGAGCAGAAAAAGACAGATATTCACCAACTGAGGTTAAAGAGGAAAACACAGCAACTGAGGTTAAAGAGGAACATTCGCCTCATATGAGAGAATGTAAACATTATACAAATTTTAATCCCTAGCTCCACATTAACATGTGGAGTAAAAGTTACAGGCAACACAGGAATCAACAAAGGGAAACATTCACACCTGAAGAAAAAGATCAGTGATAGTGTTATAATCCATAGGACATCCTCCCTCCATCTGGGACATCATCAGAGCAAAATTGACAGCACCCTGCAGTGTACAACGGAATAATAAATAAGAATAACGCATTCTACCAGTAATATTCACATGCTATCTTCAATGAGAGTACACAACCACAAACTGCTAAGAAAGACATTCACACCTGTGGATCTGTCCGAAGGATAGTCTGGAGGAGGAACAGGTAATCTGGCGTATAACCAACCTACATCAAGAGAAAACAAGGTTCATAAGGTTTTAACTTTTAACTGCATACTACATGCAGCGTCAACTCAACAACTAAATGAATTCAATGTGATGTTCTTCACCTGCTTCGAGTATACAAGAATTTTGTCAAACTCCCTGCGCTCCGCAAAGGCAGCAACTACCTTTGGAGTTGCTCTAGCCTTAATATATATCTTCAGGGCAAGGTCATTGTCAACAGTCTACATCATCAAAAATGGTAGAACAATATCAAGAGATGATTGTCAAGCTCATATATCTGAGATTCCAGAAACGCAAATGAACTATGAAAGAGTAATACCTTCACTAGATCTCCAAGTTCCTCGCTGCATTCTAATTTGTCTTCAGCTAGCCAATTTTCAAGTAGATTTTTCTTATTTTGGTTCACAACCAGGCGAGACAGCTCCAATGACTCAAATGCATTGAGCTTTCCTTTGGTTAATAGCGTCCCAAAATATTGTAGTAGTGGCGGAGTCTGACCAGCTTGAACAGGAACACTCTGAAACCATAAAATCAAGAATTTTAATTGGCAAGATTAACCATGATATAAAACAAAAAAAAAATGATTGATTTTACAAAACAAAATTATGGATTATAACACTATCACAAACAAAAGGCTTTTCACTCCAAAGGATATTTTCACTCCCCAAGTCGAAACTAAACGCACAAACAAATATAAATAGGGTTAAGTGCTAGCTGAGCGATACTCACGTCATAAAGGGATGTCAATATGATAACAAAAATTTGATAAAAATTCTGTCAATATATACTGTCATACTGAATACTGATCACGTTTAAGCAGTCGCGTTAAGATGCTTAATTATCATTAAAAGCACCATAACAAGGAACCTATATATTTTAAAATCCTGCAATCTATACCTGAAATTTGGCAACCGTGTCAGGAGTACGCAATATGCCTTGTGGTGAATCAGCAGCAAGCTCCGCAGCTTCCTTATACTTTGTTTGAGCAAACAACTCTTGGAACCGCTGGACAACCTAAAATGCAAATAAATGGAAGTTCAGGTGCTTGGAAAACTGAAAAACCATATTCAACTCCTACCAACAAAAATTAATTCCTCAATCAAATAATGACAGTTAGCACGTATAGTTAGCATGCTTAGGTTTTAAAATTGTTGAGCAAGCAAAAGACGCCCTAATACGAAGGTACAATTTGACATCTTCATTTAGAAATCACTGGGGCCAACGAACATACCAAATTTTCTGCACCAGGAAGATTTCCCCTTTTAGCTAGATTAACAGCAAGCTCCAAATTATTCAACTGGACAAAGCCACCAACATTAGATGTATGCTACTCCTCTCGGTCATCTTGGTAATTTTATTCAACACTAAACAAAAAACCACTCATAAACATACCTGGCCACTGACAAAAGGCACAATTGTAGCATCATTGACAGTAGCAAGAAGAACCTGCCCTCTTCTATTAACAGCATAGAAACCCCCAACTGATGAAGCCTCGGATGTCAAAAATATTGGATCTGGACTAATTCTATTCCGGTAAACGGCACTGGCAGTCTCAAGGTCATATACAAACAGCAGACCAAGTTTGGTAATAACATATATCAAACCATACTTTTGAGAGATCTGACAAACAGAAGATGAATGCAATTTGATCAGATAACAGGAAGCCACAAGATTAGTAACTAAACATGAAGCAAATAACAACACACAATATGAACATAGTTTATTGGTACCTGCATTGAGACTGGAAAGTCGTCATTAAAATCTGGAGGGAAAAATAGATCAGCTTGTTTCTTCGTAAAACCTGGCTTTCCTGTCAAAATGTTTTAAAAGCGAGAAAATAAGGGTTAGCTTGAAAGCCACGCTACAGAGAAGAATGTAGACAGCGGTTCTGGCAGTCCAATTTAATAAACTACTAATTCCATAAAAAAAGAAAAAAAAAGGCACTAACTCCGAGTTGTTTGACACCTTACACTAAAAGACCATAGACAGTGTCATAATAAACAAGATGAAGACAGTTTAAAACTTTAAGA
>JAGPOY010005274.1:0-11145 GCA_018983105.1 Silene uniflora
ATTATTATTATTGTTGTTGAATTCATTAGTATGAGTAGCTAAACCCTCCATCTAGGGTGAAAAGGGATCTGGGTCTATGAAAGGGGAATTAACGAATTAATTAGTAGCGATGTCATATGAATTATCGTCTATTGTTGTTTTAACCTAATTGATGATTTTGGCTAGAATCATATGATTAGTATTGCATAAACTAGGATTATTGCCGACCGAATCAATAAGACTAGTATAGGCTACGACAATCAGATAGACTAGCTTAATTATCGCGACCGTACGTTTTTGAGTTAAGATCTAAAGATCATATGTGAGTCGACCGTAGCCGTATGACCTTAGGTAATTCGACTGACCTATTAATCGATGAAAGACATATGACCCAGTGAACTTGATCCCTAGACCGTTTTAATATCTTGATACAATCTTATTTTCATATTGTTATTAGTTGTTAGTAAACAAACTTCAAACCCCCAATCGGTTACTTCGACACAGACCATAATCATAGACAGTTTAATAGCCTCCTTGTGGATACGATACCTGACTTGCCACTAGCTAATAGTTAGTTGTAATTGGGGATTACTTTTGATTTAGGGGATACGACTTTACCCTTGTCACACTCTCCTTTACCCGGGAATGTTTTGCTAAAGGCTCATAGGTAAATATGGGTGTTACATTCGCAGTCATACACCATCGTGGTGGGTGGTGTGAATCATTTAGGCACGTTGATGCATGTTATTGTCATCCACGATAGAAGAGTCTGCGTAACTTTCTAGTGTTGCTCTTTCCATGGAACGTCGTATCCCTGGTATCTTGCTGATTATGTCCCTTAGCTCTCGGGGTTTCCGTTGTACCAGGCTTCTTACTCCTACAAGAGGGTTAGAAACAGGCAGAACAAATTCAGGGAGGTTATTTCCTGATGACGTCTATAAGCATCTTCTCCACATAATACGGCTGGATGATGGTGTTGTCAAGCAAAGAAGCGACATTGATGATGGGCCTGAATTGCTCATATGGTACCTGCACCGGAGAATGAATTATCTCCAAATAACCACCAAATAAACGGGGCCCGTTACAAGTTGCTGAGCGAGGTCGGGAGTACGATTTGGTGTTAAGCCTCTGAGTCGCACAAGCTCAATAGCATGGTTGAGTGCCTATTGTTCTAATTCCAGTCTGGTAACCAATTCAGGGAGAATTTTCCTTCCTAGTACTCCATTTTCATGTCATCTCGAATAAGGAGGCTGCCGGGACCATAGCGAGGGCGCTCTGTGTGCTAAGAGTTAGGCATGAATGCACCACAACTGTTATCCTTTCCTTCATGTTCCGCTTGTCTCTCTCCATGTAAAGTGTCCATTGCCTTTTAGAAGGGTCTGCAAGGCATCTAACGAAATCGGACTCGAGAGCCTAGGAACTCCTTCTGAAGATCCGCTATAAGCATGAAGTGGTATTCCGATCTCACTCCTAATGGGGTTGCTCTCCTTACTGGGTTTTGATAGTGTGATACCCCGTATCTGAACAGGGACTACTCGACCGAGTAGTCAATGTGGTTTTAGAGGCAGGAGGTCTGCCGAGTGTGTACTCGATCGAGTACATAAACACTCAGCCGAGTATCGAGTACTCGGCCGAGTAGTACTGTTACTTGGCCGAGTATACCTGACGGGCCAGCGGACCGACTCGAAAATAATTAGGAATGGTAATTTATTATAAAAGGAATCGGTAAGTCTTCAGTTACAGTTTTACTTCTTTTTACAATCACAAAACCCTAAGCAACCATTCCTAAGCACTTTGGAGTCGGAATCGATCGTAAGCCTTCGCCGTTCGTCGCCTTTTGATCGTAAGTTTACTAGATCTAGTATTAATTATGCATAGATCGTGATTGTATGATTAGTTTTACATAAGAATCGCTATTAGGGCAGGATTTGATTGATTGGTTGATTATTCTAGGCTGCAGATTCGTAGAGGAGTCTTACTAGCGAAGTAATTGTGATTTGTTGCTGTGAATTGCTATCAGGTAGGATTTCCTACTCAGTATTTTGGTTGTGACAGTTTTGGATTGAGTAATTGCTTGATTTATTATATGATTGAACGATTATTGATTGTATGTTATGAGATGATACGGCTGATAAACGATTCCGGCTGAGTGGACCACGTGGGAGTGGCCACGCCCTTTGATCGCCTCTAGTGACTCCCATCACGAGGGGGGTGTGCACATTAAGGAGATTATGGTTATCACTTGTTGCGATGAGTGGCTGTGGTGACGAGGCTGTGTCACTGGCTGACTTGGGTACCTGTTGCGATGGGACCTGGCTGTAATTGGGACCATGAGTTTAAGAGTGTTTCCGCTGCTAAATATATTGTTGTTGCTTAATATGATGAGTATGCCATGTACTGACCCCGTTGTTGTCTTTTGACCTGCGGTGATCCATTGGGGGTGGTGAGCAGATTGAGCAGGTATCTTGTTAGATGGAGTCGGATGGATGGGACACAGCCGAGTCTAGTACATCAGTATAGCTTCCGCGCAGCAAACATTAGTCTTGTTTTTAGTTGTTAAGACAGTATTTTCATTATGTCAGTTTGTGACGGATTTTGTATCTTTAAACATTTACTTTAATTAATAAATTGTCCCGGATTGTTTCTATTTGATTTACACTACCTCGGGCGACCGAGATGGTAGCACCTTTATATGCTAGGGCAGTCCCTGGTAAGGGGCCTTGGTATATGGGGGTGTTACAGATAGACTAGGTGCACCAGGTGTCAGAGAGGTCTAACCACTTGTACCGGCTGCTTTGGTTGACTGGGGAGATTTGGTGACTATTGGTGCAGTTTTGGTTGAGAGGTTGAGAGCGCCCATCTAGCTGCCCGATGCTGAAACACTAATTACCCCTTCGGAGGCAAGAAGAGATTGTCCTCCAAAAGGTTTGGATGTGGATTTCTGAATGTTGTAAGAATTTTGACTAGTACTCGACATGTTGAATGAATGATTGATGAGTTTTTGGTTATATCAAATGATAACTATACCCAACGGTAGCTGCAAAACTGTTTTGGTAAAATTTTATTTAATATATATTTTGAGTGACGGTTAAAGTAATCTTAGTAAGGTTAATGAATCAAATGAAATGCACGAGAACTTAAACGAAGAAAATGCAAGTAATGTAAAGGACACGAGGAATTGGTGACGCAAAAAATACAATTGGGAAAAATTGCTAGGGAATTGGAATTCCACCGAGTTTCACTATAATTCTTAGAGGAGTATTTTGGCGGAACTGCAAGGGAGCAAATGTGAATACAAATTTATGGAAAATGCTATTAGAACTTTGCTGAGAATTATTCGAGTATGAGAGTGAGAGTGTGTTGAACAAAAGATGATCGTTCTTGCCCTGCTTCTCTTGCTGTTATAATGTGCAAACTCTAGCAGGTTCCTCCAACGTCTCTCTCTTTTATACCCCCTACTTCGTCTCAACGGCTCCTATTTATAAGGAGTTGGTTGCTAACTTGGTTTATGCCGTTTCTTTAGGCATGTGTTTTTTTTATAATGTTGGTTTCACTTGTCATATCACATATCCTCTGCATTTGAGATAAACCAACCAGCGGCTACCACGGCATATATAGTTGCTTATGAATCAAATTTTTAACCCAAACAACTGCAATATTAAAGAATCACCAAAAGAGAGTCACGTAAATTCTTGTATTGTACTGAAAAACAATGAGAGTGATAAAAAAATAAAACAACTGATTCCTAAAAATGGTAACATCATGTGAAATTAAATTATCATGGCTTTATGAATTCTTGCATCGAGTTAGTTGACCGTAATTTGTTTGATTGCTAAATAGGTTTGGCAAGTTTGTCTAGAAAAGGTATACAATATTTCCAAGTCTCTAATACAAGGAAATAAATCAACGAATTTTGCATAATTTGTCATTTAATTAAGTAGATGGTGAGTAATTATTCACAAACCATAAAAACATATTACCCTTAAATGGTATGTAATGAATGCCAACATAAGAATACGGAGTTGACCAATATATAGCAGAAAACTGAGTACTCAAGGTGTATGACGCATCATTTAAAGGATGGTTCACATGGAGGTTGGAAAGTTCATATTCCTTGCGATGTTTTCAGTCACATATTTGGTGTTAGGAGTATTTGGTGTTAGGAGTCACGACAATGTCACCCAAAGAGCAAGAGACCGAGAAACAACTTCTATCCATTAATAAGCCAGCCGTAATGAGTTTCAAGGTACTCCATAGTATTTTCAACCAAGTCAAAGACTTGCGAATTTTTATTTTATAACGTGATTGATTAATAAAAAAAATAGGATATGTAAAATGTTATTGCTTACATTGTGAAGCAGTAGTTGGTGAATGAAATTTCTGACACTTTTTTATTTTCGATAAAAACACGGCTAATTTTAGCTATTAGATTAGGAGTACTATAACCGCATTTTCAATACCATACCGTTTTATGAGAATTGCATCTCTCGTACTAAATCTGATCTTACCAGATGTCATTATATATACATTTACAAATTACTAACTAATTAATTGATTTTTTAAATGTTCAAATAGACGAAGTATGGTGACACATTGGATTGTGTAGAAATACATAGGCAGTTGGCCTTTGATCATCCTTTATTAAAGAATCATTCTATATAGGTATGATTATCTGGTGATATAGTTTCAATAAGTTTCTTACACACTGGAAAAAAATGGTATTTTCAATCAAGCTAACTATTTATGGGGGTGAAGTATCAAAATAAATACATTATACATGGTCTTATACCTTAACACGCCCCCTCACTTGATAGCATGAAGGAAGATCACCTCAACAAAAATTTTAAAGTGATGGTTAAGGACTAATCATTTGTGCCTTAACAATCTCAATTTTCTGTCTTTTACTGCAGATAAGACCTACAATATACATTTCTGCAGGGCCTGTGAAATCTTCATCGTTTCTGACAAAACAAGTTTTGCCTAGAAATATAAGATGTCCTAAAGGAACCGTTTTGGTAAGAAGGATACAAAAAGAAGATATTTCAAGGGAAAATATTTCGTTGTTGTGGGTGAGTCCAACGATCTCAATTTCACAGAGATCCGCCGGCGAAAATGAAGTTCAACCAGCTCAAGGACATCAAGTAAGTGTTTAACTACTCCAAAGTCTGAATTAGTCATTAATTAATGAAAGAGCAACAAACCTTTGTCCATAAAATAATTATAATGGCATAAATAACCTTTGTTCTATTGGATATTTTTTTCAATTAGTATATATTTTACTCTACACAGTAAACTTTTACCCAAACTTCCCCTCTCATTTTCACTCTATTTAAATCGATTCAATTCCTCTCCCTCCTCTCCCAACTCCTTACTATTCTTTCCCCAACCAACAATGCCCACCATTGCACATCACCTACTCCACCAACGCCTACCGTTACACCCACCACAACCAACATCACCCCTTTGTGCCTCCACTTCCGCCATCACGCATACTACATAAAAAACTAGAAAAAAGAGAGTATTAAAAGGAAATTCGTACCGCATAAATAAATTCTAGGAAATAAAAAAACTTCAAAACAATACCCGTATGGCCATACTAGTTATACTCCATTTGTTCTAATCAATTGTTTTCCTTTTTTATTTTTTTATGAGGGGTAATTTAATCAACAAATGATTGAGACATAAAGCAAAATTTAGAAAAATATAAAAAACACCAAAATCAAATTTGTATTGTGTAGAGGAGTATTTAGGGACAAACGATATGTATGTGATATCACAAAAACAATTGAGAATTTGAACTAGTGTGCATATAATTTCATTTTCTTCAAAATGGACATGAAACTTAATTTATAATTCCAAAAGAAATGTTAGACAAGAAAATAAAAACATGTACTATATCTAACATACTACATTGAATAAAAAAAAAAGATAACCTACAGTGGTACAACAATTCCATCTTCACCTCTTCTACCACCACTCTCCAAACCAATCCTAACTTCCCACCATCAGTATCCTTGATACCTAATTCGACACCATTTGTCTAGTTGCATTTCACGCTGCCCCTCCCTCCCCACCACACTCCATGACACCCCTACACAACTCTCTTGCCCACCATGCAACTCGCCATTAATTATGCCTCTCTCACACAGTGCCAGTTTTCGCCATCCAACAAACAATCTTCACCATGTAAAGCATAAACCCTAATCGAAAAAGTCATCATACAAAAAAACAAAACAAAAAAAACTCCAAATTTATTTTGCTATTTCTAATTTAGAATTTAAATAACCTATTCTTCAATCAAATTATGACTATAATTGAAGATATTTTATGTAGTTTGATACATTTGCTTGGGAGTTCACATGGTAGAATTAGGAAGAAATAATAAGTTTGTTGTTTGTTAAGTACGATGATATGTAAATGAGAAATACTACATTTGTTTGTTTAGTTCACATGGTAGAGTATACGTGCGCACACGTTTGTGTATATCACATCTGGATACAACATAATACCAAATAAAAATAATTGGCTTTGAAGTACCAAGCTAAGAAAATATTTAATCGCTAAACTAAAATCCATATTCATAAATATTTCTCTAATGTAATAACCAAGCTGTTGATTTGGTAGCACAAAATTTCATTAAAAGGTGACACGATAGCTAATTAAAAATGTAACTAAATAAGAAAACACAAATTAAATACTAAGACATGCACTTTAATGAATTGTCTATTTAAAAAAACGGAATATATGGAGTATTCCATATTTTATAGTGGAATTTTCTTTAGCTAATTTTATAAGATAAAATTAAAGTAGAACAATATAATAATTAAAGTAGAAATTTTAGTATTGTTGGTTCAATATACTTATACATACGGTTAAAAATCGATTCTTAATATTTATAATATCATATAAAGACTTAATTTTCGTCATTGAAAAATAAATATAAAATATTTTTATTAATCGTATTACAAAAATGGTGTTATTATATACAAGAATCCATATACATCAACATCAAAGATGTTAGGTGGTAGCACAAAACAAACATGTCAACTATTAAAAATCAACTAAACAAGGAAAAGAAATCATATATTGTGACCTACTTCGTTTGCAATAGTTGCTTTAAAAATGAAATATGGAATATTGCATTAATTGTGAAATTTTTTTATCTAATTTATGAATCTGTGCCTATTACAATTAAACTACAAATTTTAGCATTATTAGCTGAATAAATCTAAGAGCAGACCTAGGAAGCACAAGCTAGCGCTTGGTATCCAAAACATGAAAAATTCATGAGGAGTGTGATATTATTAGAGCTGGCAAACAATGACACGCCACGAACCCGACACGGAATTAACGGGTTTGGGTTGAGGCTGAATGACCCATTTATATAAGTGGGTCGACACGAACACGATACGATATTTAATTGGGTTAGGTTAGGGTTGAGCTCTCTAAATACGAACCCGACACGAATGTCTTGTTTACTATATTAATCGTAATTTTTTTGTATCCTCCATCACATAAATATACCTAAGCTTTCCAAATATGGACATGACACGAAAACACGACACGAACTTGACACGACATTAACGGGTTAGGGTTGAGTTTTGATGACTCATTTATGTAAGTGGGTCGACACGAGCACGACACGAGATTTAATTGGGTCGGGTTTGGGTTGGAGGGTTTGTGACCCATTTATATGTGACACGGATACGAACCCGACACGACCCGACCTGTTTGCCAGGTCCAGATATTATGCTACCCTCAAACAGGGGCGCCCAATGATATTAAGAGGCCATGTTCAAAATGTTATTTCAAGGCCCCTAACATTATCCATAATTTGATTTATTATTTTAAACACCAACTTTTTCTACCATGAAGTGGCGCAAAATACACATACAATGACAATATAATGTGATATTTTAGAGCGGTTCAACCGGAAGGTCGACCTAAATTCGAGGAAATAGATTAGATATTATGCTACCCTCAAACAGGGGCGGCCAATGATATATTAAGAGGCCCTGTTCAAAATGTTATTTCAAGGCCCCTAAGATTATCCATAATTTGATTTTTTATTTTAAACACCAATTTTTTCTACCATGATGTGGCGCAAAATACACATACAATGACAATATAATGTGATATTTTAGAGCGTTTCAACCGGAAGGTCGACCTAAATTCGAGGAAATAGATTTACCAAAAAACGACCCAAATCGTATCTTATTTGCCTGACCAATGACATGATTTTATTTAGATTTCATAGACTAAAGCAGAATAACAATCTAAAAGAATTAACATGAACAAAAGGTAAATTTTAAATTACAAATTAAAAGTTCAATTTAACTGTGTATAAGAATTGCTAACAATTTAAAAATAAATTGTATTGAGAACTTTTAAAAACCCGTCAAGTAGAGAAGATGATGAAGATTAGACAATAAAATACGGAATGCAAATAACCAAACTAATTGCATAACCCTTGGTCTTGATTAATTTATGACTTTATTAATGTGACTGATTTGGGTAAGGCCCAAAATAATCCAATATTATTGGGCGCAAGTTGTAGCCGTCTTGGTGGTGAAGTGTTCAGATTGAAAAGCTCATTCAACTAGGAATAATAATAGACTTCAGAATTTTGAGGCCCTTAATGTTGTTGGGCCCCGGTTCAGAAAGCAGAATTGCACTACCCTTGGGCCCCACATGCCCTCAAATACTGTAGACTTTAAAAGAAAATAAGAAATATCTCCTGATGTCCATGTGTAGTATACCAATTAGACAAAGATAAAAGTTGAATTTATTAAACAAAATAAGCCAGGCCAATAGAAGAAGAAAAATATAAATATCAATTATCAATTATACTATAACGATCACTATTTAATTATGTTTGACACAAAGTCAGAAAATAAGCAATTGATCTCTTTCCGGTAGTCGTATGTTATGACGGAGAAAAATGTCTATTTTTTAATAATAATAATGTGACTATGTATTGATAAGAAGTGACCACAAGTTAACCAAACTTTATTAGAAGAAAGTGACAATCCTAACTCTAAAACGTGTCTTCTCGGTTTTCAAATGTTTCAATATGTTTTTAGTTGTTTTAAATATTGAGTTGTGGCTTATCAATTTATGAACGTTTAAAAGACGATTGATCTAAGTACTTTGGTGGGTGTAGTTAGTTGAGTACTAGTGTGGATCCCGCGCAAAAGCGCGGTTTTTTAGATAAATACGTTATAGAATCTAATAATTAAACTAATGGTGTTTAATACTACCTCAATTCCAATCATTTCTATAAATTTGTTGAATATATGTGAGTTATTTTTAATCAAATGTATAGAACTAGTGTAGATCCCGCGCAAATGCGCGACTTTTTAGATAATATTGTAAGAAGACGTTAAATATTATATCTTGGTAACATGCTAATCGGAATAATAAGAGAGAATATTTGATAGTTTCCGCACCATATAAGATTGACGTTTTAAATGAACTTAATTATATAAATTACTTAATTATTAAAATAATATATTATTATACGATTACATTTACCAAAAGAATAATCTCAAGTAATGATTTAATTATACAATAAAATTAGAAAATTTGCAAAAAGAGATAGTCTATTTGTAGTACCTTTGTATCAAAGACGGGAAATTAGAATTATGAAAAAAATTTGTGCAACATATTTTGCCTCATACGTATTATTAATGCAATCCGACATGTATAACAGAATAAAAAAGATCTCATTAATGTGTGTCCACAAATTAAAAATTAGTAGAAGTATCTCCTATTTATGATATAGAATTAATATGATATAATGTGAGAAATAAAGAACAATCATAGAGCAGGGGTGAGGACCAATCATAGAGTATTTTACTTGGGTGGAAAAATTTTAGGGAGCACTTATCATTTTAGTAGAAGGGGGATTTATATTTTTAAAATTTACACGACATTAATATTTAATATTTCAATTCATTTTTATCTTGATATGAAACAAAAAAATTGAAATATAAAAGTAATAAAAGAAAATAAAGTTTAGTCGTGATTTTTTTTTTTAACTAATTTGGTTTTTGTCACGAAGTTAATAGTAAGTATATGTCAAGTTATTCTATACGATAATAGTGATTGCATTACTGAAAAATTTAGCACTTATAGTTTATAATTTAATAACAATGATATTTTATTTTAAGGAATAAAAATCATAATTAAGAATTTAATTCAAAGAAGAATTTAATTATAAGAATATATATTTTTTTGAAAAGATAATAATGTAATGAAATAAAATTTTATTTAGTACCTTATATAGTTAGATGCTTTTTGGAGGGAAAAAACTAGGAGAATTGTTATTCTCTTACTAGTAGGGGGATTGAATCAATTGATTGGAATAGATAGAGTATTATTTTTAAAAGATTAGCTAGGTAATTTGTCAGGTTTATTTAAAAGTTAAATGGTGATCTTTGAAAATATTATAACCATAATTATCGTCAATATTTATGGTATTTATTAGGAGACAAATATTGTGCAATAGTAAATATAGATAGTGAGACCAAGTAATTAGGATGTAAATATTTTAAAATAGTATATCATTTAGGCGGGAAAAAAATTGAGATTTCTTAATCTTTTAGTAGTATGGGGATGAAATAAGGGGATATGTCTAAGGATGCTTCTTTATTGAGATATAAGAGTATGGGTGACCTTTGTACAAACTATTTTTAGTTTAAAAACCTTTTTTTTTCACTTGTTATAGGTGATAATGTGATAGGTTTTCTTCTTATGTGAGATTCATGAATTTTCTGGGTTTATGGAAACTTTCCATAATTACAAAAAATATCTCCAAAGATTACGGTAGCAATTCATGCTCTATTTGTGGCTTTTAATTTATTACCCATAAAACGATGCAAATTTGATTATTAGGCTAAAAAGTTTAGCCTAGCTAATAAGGTGTAGAATTAGGACAAAAGTAAGGCCCAATTATAGATAAATTGATTTTGGTGGGAAAAAATTTTAGAATCCTTATTCTTTTAGCTATAGGGGGGATTTTTTATTTTTTTATTTTTTTATTTTTTTTTTTTTGATAAGGTAAGAAAACTAGGTTGATCCTCTAAAGTAGGACCAACCTATCTCATCCTTTCGAATGAGTGAGGTAAGTTGAAGCCACCCGCTTTCAAACCACCTCGAAAGAGT